>JADLZK010004140.1:0-131991 GCA_015847255.1 Hyparrhenia diplandra | reverse complement strand
CAAAATTTTTAGTTAAATTCATCTTTTCACCCTAAAATTACGCTTTCAAAACCACACTAAACGATCCTTCATATCCTCTCGTCTTATCAATGTCCTAAATTTCTTTAATTTATTTAATTTTCTCACTCACCCGTTCGACGCCACTAGCATATGCAGCTCGCCTACTGTCAACCCGATGCATTACCACAACTCTACTTCAGTGATATTATGTTGTGTTATTTCATCAATGATATATAATCTTTTTATGAATGATGGATTAGAGTTTTCTAACGAAATGATGCTAATACAATTTAAATTTATTCAAATTTTGACATGATATTTCCAAAACTTCTTATTTATCGTTGGGGCAGTACCGATATTTAGTTCTTACCGGTATTGTAAACCCTGATTCCACACAAATGATTAACATTAGCTCATGCATTAACCAAAAGTCAAATGCTCTTGCACCCAATCCGATGAATCCACACACCATACACCTTGAGCGTGAGCGTTGACACGGCGGTCGGGCCGCGACGGCCGATGCTGGAAACTCTCACCCGGAAGCACGCCAGCGACTCGGCGGCGGCGCTTACAGCGCGGCACCCGCCCGCCACCCACCGCTCGCACTCCACCGTCACGAAGAGCCTGCCGTCGCCGACCTGCGCCGCGCCCGCGTGCGTCAGCCGGGCGCCGGTGCCCACCGCGGTCCCTGCGTCGCGGCGCTCCGGCGCTGCTGCTGGCGTCGGCTCGCCGCCCGCGCGCGGCGGCCGTGCTACCGTCTGCGGCGGCTGCTCTTGTCGGCTAGGCGGCGTCATCGGCCGGGCCTCCAGCGCCGCCACCTCCTCCTTGAGGTTCCTGGCGTGCGCCTGCAGGTTCTTCACGTACACCACCGCGTCGGCGATGATGGACGCCCCTGTCCATCTGCATGCATGGCGCGCATGAACGACATGAAGCAGCCATCGATCGATCGATCGGCGCTCCTCAACGAACGAACAAAGTCCAAACTAGCTCCAAATCGATCCCGTAGGGGAGCCTAACCTTTGTGATGTTAGGGACGAGCGACCCTAAAGCTCATGCGAGCTTCTCCTTCATGCCGGACCCTCCCGCCGCTCCGGCACGATGGTCTTGGACCGGTCCCTCCTCTTCCGCGTCGCACCGGCCGACACGTCGTCGCCGTCGTCGCACTGCAGGTGCGGCTCCCCCTCCCCAGAGCCTTGCTCCCGGAAGCAGGGGGCTCGCGTCGCCGTCCAAGGATATGCTCGTGGGTGGCGGACCATCCGGGGAACCGTCGACGTCGTCGTCGCACTGCCACTGCTGGTAGTGATCGTCGCCCGCCCATACGCGCCGGTGGCGCCACTGACGTCGCCGCTGCCGGCCTGGCCACCGAACAGCTCCTCGCCGAGCTGCATGAGGTCCTCCACCCACCCGCCGTCGTCGGTGGCGCCGCTGCCGCCGTGCTCGACGACGAACAACCCGCCGTTTGGGAAATGGGCGGGTCTTGGCCCGTCGACGGCAAAGAAGCCCGGGCTGCTGGGCATGAAGTGCTCCAAGTGCAGCAGCTGGTGCACCAGCTGGTCCCCTCCATGTCCATCCTGGTTGACGACTTCAAGTAGTGGTGGTGCTGATCTTGTTATTGGAAAAGGATCGGAAATGGTGGTGACCTTTGGATTGGAGGCCGAGGCCTCAAGTGGCGAGCTCGTTTTTATATATAGCTCTAGTGACTCTGAAGTCTGAACAGGCTAGGATGATAGGATCCGTTTGTGCCGAAGCAGACACGATTAATAAATTGAATACTTCTAGAGACTTCTTGAACTGAAACAGGCCGGATGTCAAGAAACAAGCCGTACACAGGGTCCGTTATTTTTGTACAAAAAGAAATCCTATTTAGTGACAAAAAGCACAGATTACTGGGATAGCATCTCCTAAGCATTGTCATTAAGGTAGATGACTCCTCGCCATTGACTCCTACTGCACCCGCACCATTTATTTTTGTGAATGGACCGGTACCATGTCTTTGGGTAACATGCACAGACGAGTTCACAAAGGGTCTTTTAATTTTTTAACTCTACTGAATTCGTCCCATGTTAATAAATTTCTTTAGGGATATAAATATTCTGGGTATTTTCTACTTAACGTAGTCGAGAAAGTTTAGCGAGGCGGCTTCCCATAATTGTATGTTTTTAGATGGATGGAGTCTTTAACTTCTTCTGAACTGAAACAGGCCCCATGGGGAAACAAGCCGTCAGCCTATTTAGTGACAAAAAGCTCCAGATTACTGGGATAGCATCTCCTAAGCATCCGCAGTAAGGTAGATGACTCCTCACCATTGAAAACTACCAAACCTCGTACTACACCCGCACACAGGGTCTGTTATTTGTGAATGGACCGGTACCATGTCTTGGGTAACATGGGACGGACGAGTTCTTTTGCTATATATATATCTCTTTAACTCTGGTACTGCAATTCGTCCCATGGGGATTGAATCCGGTATGGAGGTGCTGTCGATTAAATTTGGGTGGCCGAATTTACACGCCTGCGTGTTAATCGGCAAGGGCAGATGGCGCAGGCTTAGCCACGGGCGCTATGAAAGCGGGCAAGGAGAGGAGGAGCCGGGAGAGGGGCGGTGGGCTAGGCGCTAGCCCCGGCGCGAAAGAGGGCTAGGGGTGGAGGCAAGAGCTGAAGAGCGAAAAAGATATTTTTGCTTCGCTTATCTCTAGAGAGATTACATACTCTGCTTATATAGTCCACTATGGGACTTAATCTAAGCACTTCTATAAGGTTTTTTATACGATCGTAATACCTTTTACAAGATATCCTAATTTATTCTTTCCTAATAAAGGCCCTCCCTTATAGATGAGATATCCCCTTGCACACAAAAATTACCTAAGATAATCCTAACTTGAATATGAAGCAAACCCGAGTCGCATCGAAGAGGAACGCGCGGCGCGGGCCGCCCTCGCGGCGCAAGGCGCCCTCGGCCCCCTCCCCGGCGGCGGTCGTCGCTGGCCCAATTGGCCACTCCCGGGTGGCCCACTCGGGTCTCATGACATCTCCCCATCCGCTCGACGCAGGCGTGCGCTGGCCCATCGCGCGCCCAACCCCACCACGTGGGGCGGGCGCGCCTCGGACGAGAGGTGACCACTCAGCCCGGGCAAGACAAGTGGGGCTTCAGACTTGTCGTTGTCAAGCCAAGCAGACACCGGGCGCCTTGTCAAGGCGGTCAGGGTGGGTCGCCAAGTAGATGCTGAACTTGAAGCTCGGGCCGCACGGCGGACGCTCCGCCCATGCACGATGCATGACGAGGCGCCGAGGGTCCCGGATGGGCCGACCATCCGACGCTCTGGGGCGGAGGAGACGTGTAGGTGTAGGTCGTCGGCACCGCTACCTTAGCATGAAGCTGCTCCCGCAGCAGGACGTGACGGAGCTTTGATAGGCTGCAGGGAGGTGAAGTCGAGGAGGCACCAGAGGAGGTCGCCGAGCGCGTTTCACGGGCGGTGTCCTACCGATCTCCTCGCTGCCCATGCTGCACTCCACGGACGCCCCAACGCTGAAGAAGACGCCGCCATTGTTGTCGAAGAGGGAGGACGGTGGCACCTCGATCCGCTGCCGGGCGTGCCTCAAGGAGGGAGGACGATATCGGAACGCCCGATCCTTCCCTGTGGGCGATTGGGGAGGTGGAAGCCCATCCCATGCCATGCGCTGGACGCTTCTCCCCATCATGAAGTCCTCGAGAAGCTCGCACGCCAGGATGTAGTAGCGGTGGAAGTACCTCACGATGCCAGTAGAGGCTCCACTCGGGCGCCAGTCTGCACATGGCGCGAGATGATCCCGAGCTCCTTGTTGGTCGCCATGGCCTGTGTGCACCGTGATCATGTCGTCGACCGCCGTCGCCGATACCGCCCATCGCAACAAACCGACGCCGCTGGCAGCCCGGTATGCGATCAACCTGGCGGCCATGATGTCGCTGTCGCCGTTGCCGGTAGCCGTGGGTGGTCGGCGCTACGCGCCGGCGGGGCGCCGGGTCGGGCGCGTCCGGCTCGCTCCGTCGTAATCGGGCGGGAGCGAGGTCGATGGCCTCCCTCCATCGAACGGCTCGAATCCACTTGAGTGCCGCCCGCAAATAGGCGCGCGCAAGCCTTCGACGGAGGTCGACGCGCAGGCGCCGGCCCTCAAAATCCATGCATGATGTATAGATTCTCGGCGATATAGTCGCCCGCCAGCCTTGCCCCGAGGGCGCGGCGTATGGCCGCCATGGCATCGGTGTGCCTGGGGCGGCCCGGCGATGCTGCCGCAGTGCTCGCAACCCGTCCCACTCGGAAGCGCACTTTCTTCTCTGAAGCTGTGTCGACGTACAGACGCAATACGCAAGACCGTGAGGAAGGTGCCAGAACTCCGAGTAGTCCGGCGTTTGTCTGCTGGGAGCTCCCAGAAGAGCCCAGCCATTTGCGCACCAGAGGTCTGGGTCGTCTGCGCGCTGAATCTCCCGACTTTGTAGCCGCTGTGCGGAAGCGGGAAAGGGTGCACTGCCAGGCGTGGCGACGTGCCGGGCGCCGCGTGGCGTGGACGGATGTAGAGGGCGCCAGCGGTGGCGCCGCGTCGGGCAGGGCGCGCGGTGACGCCATCTCGGGAAGTCCCGCGCGGTCATTGCCGAGAGAGGAGAGGCAGCCGGCCGCGGTTCGCCGAGGATGACGTCGATGACGGCCGGCGTCACGATAGCGCCATCCGCCCCCTGCCGGAGGATAGCAGGTGGTTCTGACACGCCGAGGTCCGAGGTCGGAGGGGGCGGCGCTGGCCGTGCTCAAATGCCTCAGGCTGGGCCGCGGCCGTCGGGCTGGCCGCCCTCCGGGGCCGTGGTCGCCGACGTGCCGGATCCGAGGCGGGGCGTGCCCATACGACGCGAGGCGTCCTCCATGTCGCCGGCGCTTTGTCGATCCAGGCGCACTGGACGCCGAGGAGCTTCAGCGCCGCTGAACTCCTTTGATCCTGGAAGCCAGGTGGTGGAATCGCCCGGGTCTCCGATACTACCGCCGATTTTCGCTAGATTTCAAATGAATTGACACGCGTTCTCGCCGACCTTCGCTTCCGAGATGGCGTATGCGGATGCAAAGCCGCCGGGCGCCAACGGAGCACTTGACGAGCAACGAGGTGGAGAGGAGGAGACGTGGGGGCGGGGTGGCCGGCGCCAAGCGGCAAGGCAAATGCTGGGCTAGGCAAAGGGCGCTGGGGCTAGGGGCGCGCCGCGAGCGAGGGGTAGGGGAGGTGGGAGCCAAGAGCTGAAGGCGAAAAGATATTTTTTTATTTGCTTGCTTATCCCCTAGAGATTACATGCCTCTTGCTTATATAGCCCGACTAGTGGGACTTGTAATCTAATCAATTTTATAAGGTTTCCTTATATGATCGGAATACCTTTACAAGCATATCCTAATTTATTCTTTCCTAATAAGGGTCTCCCTTATAGATGAGATATCCCCTTGCACACCAAAAATTATCTAAGATAATCCTAACTTGAATATGAAGCAAACCCTGAGTCGTGACGGAAGAGGGAAGGCGGCGGCGCAGGGGGTCCCCCGCCACCCCTCGCCCCCCTTGTAGGGTCGAGATGGGGACTAGAGGGGGTGAATAGTCCTTTCTAAAACTAATTGCGCCCTTTAAACAAATATGATGCGGAATTGAAACTATTCGCTTAGCCAAGACTTCACCCCTCTAGTTATGACTCTAAATCACCTCACAAAAGATCCTACACAAAGCAAATGAGGTGATAAGCCTAGCTTGAGCTCCTAACCGTTTTTCTATTGCAAGATCACACAAACCTATGCACTAGTACTTCAAACAAGGGTGAGCTCCTACACAATTCTAATGAGCAAAAAGCACAAAGCCAACCTAAGCTCACTAGATGCACAATGGACAAGATGACACACGCCTAACCCAAAGGCTCAAATTACTTAGCTACATAAACTAAGCAAAAGTAACTAACAAGCTACACAAGCTAGTAATTGCAAGAGCTACTCCACAAGCACAAGCACAAGCACAAGATATATATGAATGTAAATACAAAGCTTGTGATTTGGAGAATGCAAAACCACCGAGAAGAGTAGACAAGTTGACACCGGTGATTTTTATCGAGGTATCGGAAGCTTGCCAACTTCCCCTACTCCTCTCGCTTTGTCGACCAACACCTTGGGTGGTTCCTTTGGTGTTTCACCCAGATGGTTCTTCTGTGTGATTCCTCCGATCACTTGCCCCTCAAGGCACGCCCCGCATGGCAACCGCGCAAGACACCACACTCAAGTGAGCCTCTCAAGGCACCGCAAGACACCACACGCACAAGGGAGGTACTCACCCGACACGCCCAGTAGTGTCGCCGCGATCCCCGCGAGGTGAGCACCTAACCTCTCATAAATCCTCCTTCGAGCACCGCACAAGCTTCCTTCTTTGCGTGCTTCACGAAGTCTCTTGCCACCAGCCGCCTAGGAGGTGGCAACCTCCAAGAGCAACAAGCACACCGGCTTGCAACACGATCATCTAGTGCCACTTAATGCACCTCTCAACGCGAATGCACTAGAATCACTCCTCACTTTGATTTGGATGAACTCTATCAATCACAAGTGAGTGGGAGGGCTCAAGCACTCTCAAGCATGGACACAAAGTCCCCAAGGTGCTAAGCACCTGCCATTGCCGACCACATCCTCTATTTATAGCCCCAAGCCAAATAGAGCCGCTGGGGTCCAAAACCGCCGCGAACGATACGACGCTAGGCGACCGACTCACCTATCGAAGTCCGGCCGGCGCGTCCGTCATAGCGGCCCGTCCATAGCGTCCGCAAAATTCAAAACCGCATCTCCTTCGTCCGAACGCTGGCGATCGACCGAAAAGCCCGGCCGGGGCTGGGCGCCACAACTCATTAGGCCCTCGGGTCAAAGCAGTATCGCGAGCGCCCCGGCAAACCCGGTGTCAACCGCCCACCATGGCCGAATTTTCACAAAACGCGATATCTCCTTCCTCATCCGAACTCCGCTTCAGTGATCTTGACTCTATGAAAAAGTTTGCCCTCTACCGGCAGGGCTAAACAACCCACATGGTTACTTGATCCAACTCATAATGGATCAAAGCAGTATTCCACTCTAAGAGCAGCCCAAGTGTCCGAGAAACACCGAACAACTTCTCCTTTGCAAATGTGTCAACACCACTAAGTGTACAACACCATGTGCATGTGTGTTAGAATTTTCACAATCATTTTGAAAGGATTTTTCTTGTTCTTACCATGCCACTCGATCCTAACACATCGCAGTTAGATCGCTCAAGTGGCACTAGATGACCGATATGCAAACAAGTTTGCCCCTCTTGATAGTACGAAGATCAACATTATCTATCCTAAATCCGTCATAAACTTCTCTAGCACCAATGACCGCGAAAATGAAATGCCCTATAGGTTATACCTTGCCTTGCGCATTTCCATTCCGCTCCATCTCCAAGTGCCGATGCAACACATGCACCAACACTCGATCACCAAATGATATGATCCACTTCATATCATCACGTGACACTATTGGTCCATCGATCTTGACCTCACTTGCTCTTTTACCGCTTTGATGCCGGGTCCGAGTTGGGCGCCAAGTCTTGCCCAAGCTTCACCGCCGTGGTCCATCGCTTCATCGCCTCGACTTGCCCTTCACACTTGCAACCCATAGGTCCATCAAGTCAAGCCTTGTCTTGATCTTCACCACCTTGGTCACATGACCATGTCATGTCTCATATGCAATAAAGCTCCTCCATTGCATCATCACATGTGAACTAATCTCCTATGTATTATCTCAATTACACATTATTAGTTCACCTAATGTTGACACTCAATTACCAAAACCACAAGGGACCTTTCAATCTCCCCTTTTTGTAATTGATGGCAACACTACAAAGATATGGAATTGAAGATTAAATTGCACCTGTTCTATCCAAGTTAGCACTTCATACAAGTATAAATTGCTAACTTGGTTTGGATTTCATGTCACTTATCCAACATTTAAGCTCAATGTCAAGATTTGGATAAGCACCATAAAAATCCGACTTGGTAGTGGTAACTCCCCGCCATGTGTGTGCCCAATTGATTTGAATTCAAGGTTTGCACACATGCATAAATATGAAAATTTTGGGAGGGTTAACACTACAAAGTGATGCTAAGGTATATAGGATAAACCTTGAAGCGTGATACCAATCGAGTTGCAAATTTGAAGTTCATCCTTAGCATCATCCATGTAACTAGACATACATCAAAACTCAAGATACCATGTAAGATCAACATTATATGTAATGGCACTTGATTTTCATGAAGCATATATATATCTAGCTACAACCTATGCATGCTAGTTACCATATCATCAAGCAAGTTCTATCACTAGCATACACCACACAAGCATTTCATATAAAATTTAAAAATAAAATTTATGCAAATGCAAGCAAGCACATGAATATGCACATATCAAATGCAAACAAACAAGTTCATGAGCTTGCTTACTACCAACTTGTGTGCTTCTCATATGTCCAAGAATTTTGATCCTCCTCTAATCTTCAATCTTGCTCCCTCATGGTCCATGTCCATGTTCCATTCTCCCCATGTTCATATCTTTGTTCCAATCTCCCCCCTTGTCATCAATTTCATAAAGGGTATGCCTCTTTTGATACAAAGGGTGTGACTAGGGATAGATGATTGATTCTTGAATCTTTATTTTTGATGGACACCACCATATGTTGAATGACACCACTTGTAACAACCACATGAGGAAGCATGAAGACCACCTAGAAATGCCACATGTAGGTTACTTACTTGTAGGATCCTTGACCTTGATCTTGAGGTGGGGCACCTCCCCTATGTCAAAAAAGCTTATGCCAATCCATTTGAATTCTTGAGGGTAGCTTTCTTTGAGTTGAATTGATCACTTAAAGTTGAGGATCACTTGTGGAACCACCGATTCTTGCAACTTGCAATGTGGATGCCACTTGAAAATATTTGTCAATTGTAATCAATTCTTGAACTCGATTGTTTCCATGAGCCTCTTCTTGTTGACTTGAACTAAAATGATTTGCCATAGCTTTCAAGTCCTAACTTTTTGATCCAATGACAAGCTTCTTCACACCTTATATAAGGGTTATCTTGCCAATGTTGTACTTGTCACTTGATGGCTTTCCAAAATAGATCAAGTACTTGGGATCACTAGCTCATAAACAAACTCATATACAAACCACTAGATCATCAAATTATTCAAGCAATAGTGGTAGTAATGAATTTAAAACTTTCATTTGTCATGCATGACCCTAATAAGCATGTACTATATGCACTAAATCGCATACTAGTAAGTGATGAAATGATCATGCACAATACAATGATACCTTTGCTATCTTGGAGTAGAGGATAGTCAATATGATTCCAATTTCTCTCCGCAATAGCAATGTGAAGTCCATTTCTTTAGCTTGGTGAAGACCAAATATATATCAATATGAATTCCATGCCTCACCCATAAGAATTGAAAACCACTAATGATCAAGTGTACTATCTTTATGTTGTGGTTGGCTTGCTTTCTTTTGATCTTTGCTTGCATGAGAGAATACTACTTGAATTTACATGAATGTCTCTTTTTGAGTGTTGCTTGCTTTCTTTTGATCAATCCTTTTGATTTCTTCAACTAAGCATCTTGAATATCCCTAGATCATCACTTCCATGTTGGCCCCTCCAAGCATCCCAACTTGTCAATCCCACTCATGGGCGCTCGCCCATCTCTAGGAGAAAGTGATCTCACCGAGAACTATCCTTGACACTCACTTGAATTGAATTTGATTGATTGATCCAAGTGATGGACTTGATATGATGAGTAATGTTGATTCTTTTTTAAGTCCTTTTCTTTTTTTTGAAGAGATACAATGATCATTTGAACTCAAACTTATCTCTCCATCTTGAGTTTGGTCTTGATCTTCAACTTGAGTACCAAAGGTGTACAAAGTACACTCAAACTTGCCTCGCGGTCCATCGCTTCACTGCCTCGACTTGCCCTTCACACTTACAACCGGTCCATCAAGTCAAGCCTTGTCTTGATCTTCACCACCTTGGTCACATGACTCCATGTCATGTCTCATATGCAATAAAACTCCTCCATTGCATCATCACATGTGAACTAATCTCCCCCGTATTATCTCAATTACACATTATTAGTTCACCTAATGTTGACACTCAATTACCAAAACCACAAGGGACCTTTCACCCTCCTAGGCCGCGGCGCGTCCGCCGCTTTTGGCCCAATTAGCCACTCCCGGGGTGGCCCACTTCGGTTCATGACATGTGCCACCGGAGTGATGTTCAAATTAACCGAAACCGACTCGAATTACTCCCACCGCATTGTAAAAGAAGTCGCTTAGGACAACGATACGGTCTCCAAAACACAACTTTGACCTCTTGTTATTATAAAATATATATGTAAAACTTGATGTTTTGGAAAAGGTTTGAGTCAAACATTGGGAATACAACTTATCAATAACTTTTAAGTTGTTGAGTTGGCAAATGTGAAAAACCATATGAATAGATTTGTCTTAAAAAATACTTTCATAAAAGTATACATATCTCATTTTTTTTTAAATATTTTTAGAATTACAAGAGATCAAAGTTGTGTTTTAGAGATGAGTAAAGTCTATTTTTGGCCATCGAACTTTTTGGCTTAAGTCCAAGAATGACCATCGAACTCCAAAACCGGGTATCTTTGACCATCCAACTCTTAAAAACCGTGTTGTCAAAAAAAAAAAACTCTTAAAACCAGCCATCGGGCTGTTTTGATGGGTGGTTTTAATGTTTTTATTTACGATTTAGTCCTTAGATCAATGGGAATTGTTATATATATATTCGCTTGATTATGGTGTGCCTTGCAAAATGAATCAAGAACTGGTGTTGGTGGATGCAATAAGTTGGTTGCTTTCTATCGATTTAGAATGAAAAATGTTTGCCATGTATCCTCTCAAGTATGAATTAATAAATTTGTATTTCAGCCGGACCTTTTACCCGTTAGTAGCGTGCAAGGTTCATCCATAAAACATGTTTTCTCTCTCACTATTTTAAATCACCCACTCAAAAACTATGTTTTTATCTCGTTATTTTAAATCTTTTATTATTATTGTGTTACAAACATGATCTCGCCCAATCGCATTTGGTGCCTGTTGCCCTTTCACAAATATCGCTACAATTCCACCGCACGCCCGACCCGACCAAGCAAGTGTTCTACACCTCCGCCATCCACGTGAACTCCTCCCGTGCCCACCACCACGCGACGCTAGCGCCCTCCTACGGCAAGACGGGGGGGCGCCTCGCTCGACGGATGCTGCCCCCCCACCTCGCATCGAAATTCTCCGTGATCTAAGGACTATAAATTGTAAATAAAAACATTAGAACCACCCATCGAAACAGCTCGATGGCCAACTCGTGAACGCTTTTAAGAGTTGGATGGTTAAAGATATCCAAGTTTTAGAGTTCGATGGTCATTCTTAGACTTCGCCAAAAAGTTTGATGGCCAAAAATGGACTTTACTCTTTAGAGATCGTGTCATTGTCCTAAACGCCATGTTTTATGAGTACGAGGGAGTATGAAGCTAAAGTTAACTATTGGAATCGAGGGTGTAAATATTAGGCACCCCAAGTGATTCACTGGATATATATCCTTGTGCTTGATAATTAACCGATCAGGTGTATATATGCATCCCTTTTTTTAATAGCTAGCTATGCAAAATAGCGGCACCAATTTTTCGTAGCTACGTAGCTATAGCACGCCTATAGCGAAGCTATGCCGAATAGCACTTTTATAAAAGATATGAAAAACACCAATAATTAAAGCCAAAAACATGGAAAATATCAAATTTGATGAACATAAATATGTTTCTAAGGTTCCACAAGTCTAAATAATATTACAACATGACATTACAACATGGTTGATTAAAGTTTGGTTGTCCAAAATATCAAATTAGTAGCAAATGATAACTCCGATCGATCGTAAGTAGGAAATACAAACTAAATTTCAAGCACAAAATGCAATCTAGTCTGAGATTGAGTTTTGGAATAGCTAGCTATTTAAAACGCTAAGCTATGCAACTTAGTGCAACTATAGCGCCAAATTGTGGGGAAAATTTTCATAGCGAAAAAAGACGAATAGCTTAGCGCCGTGTCTCTAGAAAAGCTATAGCGCAGCCTATAGCGTAGCAATAGCTACCTATTTAAAACAGGGATATGCATCCTCTTGCATATTATTTTAACTAGAAAATATGCCTGTGCGTTGCAACGGGTAGCATTATATTATGGTATAATTACCTTTTTTGAAAACGGCACAGCTCACATTAGATCTAAACATTGTTTGGCTTATAGCATGCTTTGAAGAAAAACTTAACCTTTGAGGTTTATAACAACTATCTTATCTTAATGTAAAAAGACCTTATCTTGGAGCAATTTTTCCTATGAAATTTGACACCCCACAAATATATCTGATTCAGCTTACTTTGTTCCAATTGACAGATCATTAAATTTTCCTTGTCATATATTCCTAACTTTGATATAATTAAGGACGCACATTCAGAAGCTTGTGTTTTAGAAGGATATTTCAAAATAAAGTCCAATCAGTTGATTCTATCCAATGTTGATATAGACTGGGATATCCATACAACAAGTTGCAACCGGAGTTTCCAATGTCTCATGATCTTGGAGTGAATTTGTTTTCACAAGCCGTGTAAGATTCCCCGTATGCCCAAAGAAATTCCCCTATGAGGCCGACGCCTGGGTTAGGGGCCGGTAGGGATTGGCGTGGTCGTACTTTTCCATAGACCAAGTCATATTCCCGCCACGGCGAGCCCTTGGCCATGGCGAGTGCGGCCTTGGTCATATTCCCGCCACGGCGCAGCCCTTGGCCAAGTCGCCCCGGTTGAGGGCCATCCACTCGGTGGTTGCGCGAAAGCAATAGTCGCCAATGGTGGCGTCGCTACGGCGAGCCCTTGGCCAAGTCGTCCCGGTTGAGAGCCATCCACTCGGTGGTTGCGGCGAGCAATAGTCAGCAATGGTGGCGCAAGATCTCTACAAATGGGCGCTTGGCGAGTGCGGCCTTACGCAGCAGCTAGCCGCAGCGCGGCTCGATAGCGGCCCGTGTCGGCCGCGATCTAAATCATGATGGCCTTGATTCGGTTCTCATTCGTGTTCAAATCTGAATCCCACGATATCCGGCCAGATCCAATTTGTTTTCATCCCTATTGAAGATACACCCATATATAGCCCTTAAACGCTTGCTCAAGCCCATACACCCCTCCTCCCAACTCGATGGGTGAGATCGGACGACATATTTGATCCGGTTTTTCATAGCTACAAATATAATATGGTATTATACTAACCGATGTACACAATGATGGCACGTATATACCCGTTTTCAACGCACGGACATTTTTTTTCTAGTAAAAAATAAAAAGAGAGAATAAAAAAAAAAATGAAAAATAAAATAAAATAAAATAAAATAAAATAGGGAATAAATATAAAACGGAAAAGGAAAAAGAAAACAAAAATAAAAAGAAACATAAAAACGAAAAGGGAAAAAAAAGTAAACACACGTGAGCGCTTCTAATAATCTAGACACGGTTGCGAAAGTGTTGAAACGATCTCGGCTCCGGCAGTCCGCCATGCCGGCCCTCCGCAGACCGCACCTCGTCGCACCGAAAATAATTTGCATGAGCGACGGGCGCACCCAACCGGCCATGCGGCTAGCGGGGCTTGTCCACGGCTCCTACTACTCTGCTCTTGACTTTTCTTCCGGGTCACACGGCGTCCATCGGTGGGTGGGATTTGGTGAATAAGGGGAGTAATAACAGGCCCAATTAAGGTCCATATAAGAGGGCAAAAGAAAAAGAGGTGAACGAGAAATTTTCTCTCTTTATTAGTAGGTATAAATATAGATATGATTCCGAACACAGGCTAAGCTAGGCACCAATCAATTAATATTCCCATGTCCTATAAGCTAAGTTGTACTCATCCACTAGAGTTGTTGTCTCCGTTATTTAATTCAGAGACTTTAATTTATTTAGAAAAAGTATTTAACTCTTCAAAGTTTAACCCCCTAAACTTGTTTTGTTTGACATTTTACCCCTTAAATTATGTCATTTAGTACTATATTTGATGAAATTTTTTTTTTCTCCTCCACACACAAGAGGGTTTATTTTTTTATAAGATGATAGTGGACAACATAACGTAGGTGAGAAAAATATATCATAATTTTTTCTCATTATTTGATATGGTATTATTTACTAATAAATTCATCCTAAATTTTAGATATTGATGAAAATTCAAAATATATTTTATTAAAACTGATTGTGATATCCACTACCACCATAGGAATTAAATTAAGATTTCTTATATGTGGTGGAATAAAAAGAACAAACGTGTCTCCGACTCCCCGCTAAAATGAACCAAAAGATATATTTAAAAAATGAACAAACATAGTTTAGATTCAGACTTTGGTTTTGAGGGTATTTATGCTTTTTCCTATAGAAAAACACACAGTTAAGTCTTGGTTTCCCCACTTGTCACGTTTGACATCAACCGTAGAAATTCCTACCTAGTACTATATTTAGTATAAAAATTTCGTCTCCTACATGAACAGAGAAAAGTTTACTCAAAATGGCACGTCTCAACAAACTATCACAGTGAACTATAACGACAGAATTACCTCAAAAAAACAGAATCAGATGCCGTGACAAAGGGATAAAATGGTCAAAGAAATCCTAGATGAACGTCATTTCTCATGTTAAAGACTGGTGATTTGGTAAGGGTTCTCTTTGTTTGACCGCTCCCCAGACCTAGCAATTCCACGTATATTCCATTTACAGTCTGAGGCTGGGAAGGCATTATGCAGACAGGTCACGGACAAGACAAAACTGGATAGCTAAACTACACTCATATCATTGTCACACTGAACTTTTAAACAAGCATAGGGATCAAAGTTAAATGCAGGTGGGGAAAATCTGGTCGCTTTTCCCTTGAATCTAACATACAAAGTACAATCATTTGTGCCAACTGCCAACATGAGGTTCACATGGCAGCAGTTTGTGGGCTCTGTAGAGAGCAAGAAACAACATATATATGCTTTGAAAACAAAAAGGAGTGATCTCCTACTAAGATTGTGTGCCCGTTTGTTCATTTATTTCTTTCTATACTAGGCGGGTTTGCAGAGCAAGAGCCTCTTTGGCAGGGCTCAAGGGGCTTCAGCTTGATTTGAAAAAAATGATTTGAAAACGGCTTCACATGAGGAACCATCTAAGAGCCGGAGCCATTTTTTACCGAACGAAAGCCTCAAAAACGAGCCAAGCGCGACTCCTAGCTTGGCTGATGGTCCAATGGTTCCAATTGAGCTGTTTTGCCAAATTATTGTATTAATTTGATAATATTAATTTTGATTAATAAATTCATTTAAAGATAGTGAATTTTCAATCAATATGGTTTTTCTCTCTAAATGAACTGCATGACAGAATTTGGGAGATTCTAATAAGGCTGCATTCAGGTGACCTCGAAACAGAAGCCTATCGACTAGATGGGTTTTGGGGTCTGTTTTCAAGTGAACCAACAGCGATTTATAGGAAAATAGTAAAAGCCAAAATTGAACAAGTTTGTATATCAAAAAAAAAAAAAAATCGAAACACTAAGGTTGAGTAGTGCTTATTTCCATGTCAATAGTTGCAGCTGGACATGTCTGAATTTTGCTTCCTGGTAATCATGTTGGTTGGGGCGTTACCATCAGCACTATACTAAGATAAAGGTTATGAAGTACAGGTCTAAAAAAAGGTTATGGATTATACTAGCAAATGATAATGCTGGTCACTGTTCATCTAGCCGCTCTGCGTAGTGCTCTAATACAAAAGGATGAGATTTCGGACAGCATTGCTGAGTCACACTGTCAATCAAGTGGCTCTGCATTTTTGAGAATTGTATAAATTTTTAGGATAAGATATAGCTGCTAGGACACTATCATTCATGCCGCATCAGCGGTGACACATTATTTTTGTATAGGGCAGGTGATCACCGCGCACTCGATTCTTACCATAGCACCTAATCATAAGCATGCCACCGGAAATGATGGAAGTGCATTTTTTGTCTAAAAGAACAAAAATGTAGACATTCGATCAGAACGAACCTGCTCCTCAGAACACTAGGTGGCTGCTCACCTCAGGCAAAGGGCAACCTGCTGCTCTCCAAAACTCAAAACTGTTGTACACAGATTGAGGCAAAGATGTACCGGGAGCAAAATTACTGTACATAGATTGAACTAGTTTCCTTTGTCTTCCAACCGGTCAAGAGGTGGGAACATCTTGAATCTAGGACCCTCATGTATCTATTGATACTTTTCAGTTAAATGGTTTAATCACGCCGTCATAGGATAGCCTAAAATGGTACGATGAATAGTAAGGATGTAGGTACTCTGCCATCTTAGGGGTGTTTGGCACCGCCAACTCCTCGTTTTTCAGTTCGCCCCATAAACTCCACCATGGAGCAGCTCCACCGTGGAGTTTTTGAGCAAAGCGGTACCGCTTTTAACACATAACTCGCTCAGCTCCGTAAATAGCTTGTTTTCATACAAATGGTCTATTATACCTCTGATAAAAGTGCACATGATATTTTCTAAGACAAGTAGAAAACAAATGATAGATATTTGTCCAAAGCCCCTGTATGGCACGGATTGCCCAAGTTTTGGAAACAAACACATATGTATGTATTCATATGTATACGTATTTGTGATAAGAATTATTTATATGCGTATAACAATATGTTGTTGCAATTTGGCCCAATGACCCATAGAAAGCAGCGAATCAGCAACCAAAGTAATAATAAAAAAGGTGAGATCATTTCCTGGCTGCCAATCGACGCATCACATCTCCCGTCGACAGGCTATTAACGAGTGGCAATATGTGTAATAACCTCACAACTCCATGTATGAGTGTAGAACTGCAAAAGCTGGAGTACCCCTTGAGGTGCTCCACAAAAAATGTGGAGTTGGCCTACATCTCCACCTTTTTTTCGGAGCAGATTTTTTGAGCTGGACATGTTTGGCAACACGGAGCCGGAGTGGAGCAGGGGAAAACTAGAGCGAGCAGTCCCAAACACCCCTTAGTCTTTTCTACATGTGGTTATGAGTGCCAAAGAATGTGAACATGGTTTTCTTTGAGACTTGCCACTCCTTACACCTGCATATGTGGTTTTATATTCACTACATGTCTTATGATCTTGTATGAAGTAGTGACCTTTATCACCTCTGCTTCATCCCTTCCACATTGTGACCTTAAGTGGCCGAACTTACTACTCCGCCCATTTAGTTGACGAACAACAACTAGGATCATCACATGCCCTTCAAATTTCTCACCTATTCTTATTCTTCTTGCATATATATAGTTCTATGAATTTGGACCTAAGAGTGTCAAGGATCAGTTATGGGAAGGTCCTTAATGTCCTTCACCTAGTTGTTCCAAACCTCTGTCACATTATTCACGATATGACCACACTTTATTTGCTTCGTGAATTTGTTCTTCATCCACTTCACTTGTGACTAGCTTTCAACCATGGCTCAACCTTTATATTTGTTGTATAATCTTGTTCATTAAGTACTTATGGTATTCTGGTTGGAAAGTCTTAGCCGCATGATACATTATCCCAAATGCCCTTCAAACCTCCTGCGCAAAAGTCTTCATTAGATGGAAAAAAACATTCTCTATGCTATGCCCAAGGGTACAACTTAATTGCATTCTCTAGGCCCTTGCAAGTATCTGAACTTAGAGCTGAGGTAAATTTAGATTCCCAATTGCCTTTCGCAACAGCTCCACAAAATAAGTCTAACTATCAGTAGTCTCACCATCAAAAACATCCAAATGCAATCAACACATCCAACTCAGGTCCACTAGTGTTGTAGCTGAAGGTAGGTGTACATTCCATCTACCACTAAGAGTTGTGGTGTCTATACTTAGAAATGGCCTACAACTATTTAGGAAATCATCAATGCTTGGTCTCAAACAACAAAAAGAATCTATGGAAATATACGCCATCTTCCTGATTTAAGATATCTATCTCCGTAATACTTCTTGATATTCTCGAGCTCAACCCTTTGAAGGTGAACAAATATCTAAACTTTCTTCATAAATATGTGTTTTGTTGCCTTCTCCCTACAAAGATGCTCTCATCGAATACCCAAATTTTTTTGAAAAGTCACCGGGGGGGGGGGGGGGGGGGGGTTACTTCCCACCTGAATATATATTTCAAAGAGCCTAAAACGGCTAGATTCACAAAAGGTTGAAGAGGGAAAAACAACATCACAAGACACCCCCCGCCGCCACACCACACGGAGCCACACCCGGACTCGCCCAGCTAGTGGGAGGCGCGCACCGACAAGTGCCCATGCCCGCCGGAGGGGGGGGGGAGCCGGCGCCGCCACACCACGCGGAGCCGCCCCGGACTCGCCCGCAATGGTGGGTGGTTCGCACCAAAGCGCCCACGCCGGGCGGAGAGAGTGGTGGAAGGGTGGGTGCCGCCACACCAGGCGCGAGCCGCCGCGACTTGCTCGCGATGGTGGGAGGCGCGCACCGCCCACACGCCCACGCCACACGGAGAGGGGGTGCCGCCGCCGTCCGACACCAAGGCGATTCCAGTGTGACGCCTAAGAAGGGCACGACGACGAAAGCGCCGGGCCATCGCATGTCCAAGAAAGGGACAGAAGTTTTCACCCCGGAAGAAGAAGCGAGGAGGGAGAAAGCATGACGCCCCCCAGCCCGGGAGAACGATGCCCACGGGCGCCGCCGTCGCTGAGCTTTCGCCCAACAGAATCCCTCCCCTTCCGCCCAAAGACCCTAGTGACACTCTTGCCCGCCATCACCGCCGCCGGCCATGCCCGCCCAAGATCGCTCCTCCGTAGGGGCGTCGACGCGCCACCGCACAAGACACCGCAACAGCGGGCGCCGGCCGCCACCCCCCTGGACCGAAAGCAGCCGGTTCCATCTCGCCGGGCCAAGGCTTGTCGATGAGAGGGTAGGGGAGGTGTGGAGCGGGAGCCATCGCCGCCATCGAGCACGCGACCGCCGCCGCAACGGCCACGGGACCTCCGCCACCAGCGGTGCTCCTCCGCCGGGAGCACCGCCACAGGGCAAAGGGCGCCAAAGACCAGCACAAAGATAGGCCGCCACCGACGCAGTAGGTGTCCGCCGCCGCCGCCATCGAAGCGTGGCGCTCGCCGCCGTGGCAGCCACCTAGGGGACCGCCACCCGTAGCGAGTGCTCCTTCGCCGGAGCACCGCCACGAGGCCAAGGGCACCAGACCAAAGACGGACATTTGACACTTATGCGGTTATGCCAAGACGCAAAGATATATTGGACCCAAATGTTTGATATTTAGGGGAAAAAGTTAAAAACTTTTGGTGAATGCTAAAATCATTTGCTTGCAACTCTCTTTGGTTGGTTGAAAATCTATGGGTTTTTTTCAACCGAAGTCAACAGGGAACCTAAGCATGCTAAATGCTACTTAGAAGCTAGAAGCTCTAACCACTAGGTTAGAGGCCCCTTTCATTAGGTTTTGTGACAAGCGTTTTTTTTTTTTTTTAAGTCCTTGGAGCTGGTATTAGTATTCGATCTTAACCCTATCAACAACGAACACAAGGCATAAAGCAGCCCCTTGTTATGTACCTGGCTCCAACCCTGGGCGTTAGCTAGGGACCATCCTACCAAATTCTTACACACTTTTCTTAAACCCACTACAAATACTCCAAAGATACAAAGCTGAACCACACAGTTAACAATGATGGTATGCATGACGCGAGCATCAAATTTGATAAGAGATGTTCCGGAACAATACATGGTGCACGAAACACTAGCTGTGGAGTGGCAGCTATTGCAGCCGAATGAAGCTTCGTACCGAAAAGGGAAAGGAACAGGGAGGAGAAGATAGTCACGGCACGTGGCGCATGACCTCATCAGACCACAAAACAACATGTTTGTCAGAAAGAGCCGGCCTGAATGCCCCTACCAGAAACGAACTAACCTTTCGAATTTCAAATACCAAGGACAACGAGAGCCACATATATAATACAGAAGTATAAAAACCATTGCAAGAAGAGAGGAAGATAGGCTACAAACAAAAGCAAATAAAAAAATCGGAGCCATATTGTTTATCTTCTCCTCGATCAGCAGCTGCATTACTGGCATGAAGCGCTCTGCCTCTGACCCAGCCAGCACAAGCGAGGCTCGTGGAGGGTCGCCCGGGGCACGGGCACACCACGCACCGGCGCGTCTGCAGGGGTGGTTGCCAGGCGGCGAGCTGCGGCTGAAGGCGGGCTTGTTTCTTTGAAATGGACGGTCAGGGGAGGAGCCACTTGGCAGTCGTCGCAAGTCCGCAGATTCCTATTTTATTTCAGAAATAGCTGATCAGACAGACGTAGTTGGTGCAAGTATATTATCAGCTGATAGACTTCTACATGGCTTCCTGATGATTGAGATGAAAAAACAAAGAAATTTTTGTTTGGGCAGGCGGGACTTCATTATCGAACTGGCAATACTGTCATCAGATTAATCTCCATCCATTGTGCCTTGTGATGAATATACAAGATTACGACTGACAACCGAGGTAACAATGAGCTTTTGCAGGCTATACACCTGAATCTGAGAGGGTAAATTGGCGGGCTCGAACTAAATTTTGCCAATACATAACAATACAGATAACTCAATTGTAAGCTAGCATCTTTATCAAAAAAGAGAATTCTCAGCCAAAATTCAGAAACCATAGGCTATGTGGCAGGTACAGGCTCTGGCATTGCCTGTTCTTCCACACGGAAATTATTTACAGCGGACAAGCTTAGCTGCTTAATTAAGAGCGCAGTAGCGCGAAACTACAAAACTAACTGTTTTTTTTAAAAGATTACGTACGTCAAAACTAACTGTATGCTAGAATTATGTTACTTGATCCCGTAAAAATCTTCACTATAGTCTAACCATACGGACACCTAATTACACTACTGATTCAAACTAACTTGGACTTACAGAATGCATGGGAGACGCCCCAATGGCCTCAAGAACCTCTGACCGCGTGATGCAACATCCATGTTTATTGATGTTGAGGATACTCAGCGTCCCTGGTGGTTGCCATATGGCTCATGGTTTTCGACCTATTACCATGCCACCTCGATCGGTAGACTAACTCGGACTCTTTAGGTAACGGAAAAAACACCTTTTAGTGCTGCTGTTTGGTTCGGTCAAAAGAGTGCAACGGTAATGGGATCACTTGTCAGTGTTATCTTCTCTTACAATTTATAAAATGTTGGTTACTGATGAGTACCTCCCCTTAACTGATACCAGGGGTGGTAATGGTTTTATATACGGGCGTATTGGTTCCCTCCGCTATCGATTACGTCGAACCTGAGCCAACCATGGAATGTTATCTGCTCTGGCTGTGAACTCTTACGGCACAAAAACAGCCCAACCAAACAACATTTTATATGTAGCATAGGTTGTGAGCCGGCATCGTTGGAAATAGTTGTTGTCGTTAAAAAGGCATTTAAAAAAAAAAACAGATTAAACTTTTTATTGATTTACAAAGATTGTTACATCGCTTATAAGGAACTGTAAGATAGATGAAGGAGATCATGCACCCAGACCTAAGAACTTTTTTTGTCATAAAGTTTGCCTAGCTAGTTCATGGGCTACTGGATAACATTATCTACTGCACAATGGCGGATAGAAATCTAAGCTCCTTCAGAGAAGAACAATTTCATCACATAGCCACTGCATCCGTAGTTGAAAAAACCTCCATTTATGCATTGTTTGAACCACTTCCATACAATTGGACTTGATCTCAATATGGTTACATCCAATTTGTTAGGCCAGTAGAAGACCATCCCTAAGACATGGGATATGAAGCTATGGGTCGCAGCAATGAAAGCACCCCATGAGTCTAGTAATAGTACCAGAGCTTCCCAATCCTCTTATCTTGTCAAATGCACCATCAATAGTTGGAGGCATAGGTCCTAGTAGATCTAGGTCAAGGTTTTCAGTGGTTGTGTCGACATCAAGGAATTGGGTCCTCTCATGTAGTTTCTCATCTCGACGGCATTCTACTACGGTGTCAGTGATGAGCGCAGGAGGTGGACTCCGACTTTGCTAGCTCCTATACATTAGTCTATGCGACGGGAGCGGGTGGTGCCGGGGGCCACACTTCGTCAAGGGTGCATCAACGGATGTGGCGATGCAACCGGCTAGAGAGTGGATCGAGCCCGAGCCTATGTGGCGTGAGGTCCACGGCAGAGCTTCGTTCCATGGTCGTGACACCTTTTCTTTGTCTAACCAAAGCACCAAGCACGCCTTGTAACCCTTAGGCCCTCTGCACAAAAAGTTAGAAGGGACTAAAAAGCTAAAAAGCGGAGTTTTTTAGGTAGGGGTGCAGGTAAGCGTAATCACTTCACAAACCCAAATCATAAAAAGCATAATGTGTTCAATAGTGGCTTTGACTTCTGAAATTAGAAAAAAAGTACATTCCTACTATTGCAGAACTGTTGTAGTAGTTTGATTTTGTCCTCTAAACTCTCAAAACCATCTAAAATACCTCCCTGCCCTAGTTTGAAATGTTTTGAAGGCGTTTTTATCCTCTTTAAGAAACCTAGTTAATATTTGGCAATGGTTGTAAACCAATGAAAATATTGCTAAGCTTCTAAAAAATCCCCAAAAATAGATTGGGATATGGAAAATCCAAATAAAATATTTAGAGATCATGAAAGTTGTCTCTAGTTGCTTTAAAGAAATACATTTTGCTCTAGGAAAGTTTAATAGATAAAAAAAATTCTAGAAAATTTGAAAACATTCTAATTGATATCTAAACATGTGTTGGAAACTTTTGCAACAAAAAAAAAAAAATACTACACAACTAGCAAAAAATGCATAGCATGAATGCATCGAATCTAAACAAATGTTTATACATTGATTATAATGGTTTTGGAGTCTAAATTTTTATGGATACCTTTTCCATTTCCATGGAACTAAACTTACTTTTTTTTTTTTTGAGCTCAAAATATTTTGATTACATTATTCTATCCCAATATATCTCTTGATTATTTGAAAATTTTAAATCTTAAATACATTATATATGGTTTTTAAAAAACTTTATCAAATATTTATCAATTTTTTTTTTTTTTTTTTTTTTTAAACTAAACACTTTCCCCAAAATCAAATTTGGCGATTTTTTTTTTCAATTTTTTGAATCTAAAAAATGGGATTTGAATTTCCATGGAACAGGACCGTCCTACCAATCGATTATTTGTTGCCCAAACGCTCTGGTTTTTAAAAACTTATCAATTTTTTAACTAAAAGGGGGATTATGTCCCCAAAATCAGGGCGGAACAATTTGAATGGGTACACCAGCTCATAGAAGTAAAAGGTACTCATACTCCATTTTGGCCCGGCCCATAACAGTACAGAGTCCCGATCCATATACTTCCACGAAACCCTAGCACCTGTTTCTCTCGTGCTTTCCCTCACGCACGCCGCAGCAGCCGCCGCCGTCGCTATCGCCCCGCACGCACCTCGCCTCCTCTCCCGTCGCCGAGATGGTACGCCGCTCCTCTTCTTCTCATTCTTCCCGTGACCAAGGATCTGACTATGGTGTTTGACTCGGTAGTTCAGCAGCTCTAGCTCGATTTGGATTCGGAGCTCTTTAGTTTAGTTTTCAGGAATAGGGGCGTGCCTGCAATCATGTTTTCGATCAGTCGTGTTTCTATGGAAATTGACGGTCTTGGGGTATCTAAATAGGCCTTTGTGAAATTAATGAGGTGGTATTGTTAGCATGATAGAAACACTAGAATTCTGTAATAGCTAGTGCTAAAAGTGCAATTTATTGCTAGCTTGTTGGTAGGTTCGCAAGAGTAGTTGGATTTTGCAATCCTGACAGTAGCCTGGATTGTGCAATTTAGCGTTGCACAACGCCTTTTGTGCAGTTTAGGTTTGGAGCAGCTGCTACCTCATGCTCTAAACCTGCTATCCTAAGGGTAGGAAGAAGACTATTTGCCTAAAACCTGTTTGTACTCCACATTTGAGCCCTAGATTGGCTTAGCCCTTAAAGTGCTATTGGTGATCATACGTTAAATGGAAACATGTTGAAGACAATGGTGTACTGTACTCCCTCCATTCCAAATTGTAAGATGTTCGCTTTTCTAGAGACATAGCTTGTACTATGTGTTTTGACATAATGTATATCTAGGTGGATAGCAAAATCTATGTACCTAGAAAAGCTGGAATGTCTTACAATTTGAATGGAGGAAGTATTTTATTAGCTGACTCTAATGTCAATTCCTTCTCACTTTTTTGATTTTGCATGGTCTCAAAGATTTGGTTTTGACCATTTGCTACAACACTGTATCTGTAAGAATTTTTTTATTGATATTTTAAATAGTTATTATCATAAATCTGGACGTATCCATATAGCATCACCAGCCTGGATGCTTAGGATATCTTATTTGGTAGATTTTAAGTATAATGTTTGACCAATCACACACAATGGCGACAGGTATATGTGAATGGGCATGATATTTTATCAGCCTTTGAGGTGTGCTCTATGTTTGGTTCTCATCGTGAGTGCTTATGCAAGTTCAAGCATATTGGAAAAATGCACTGTTGGTTTAGTATAAAGCCAAACTAGTTGTTCACCAAACTGGATGAAAAATAAAAATGTTTTCATAAACCCAACCTGATCACCTGACACCTTTGCTGTGTAATCTGAAGCCCCTGTGCTGCACCAGGCAGCATGAAACCTGAAAGTAGTATCCAGTGGACCAGTGCTAAGATTAGCCTTTGAATACCTCATATACTAATCAATGGCTCATAATACCTTTTTTCACTTGTGTTAGTTGTTATTCCTTTATTCAGATGTATATATAGGGTTTTCTCTTGCTGCTATTGGAGAATCAATAGAGACTAGCTGGACTGTATGCTTTTTAATGGTCTAGTTATCTAATGTCTAAGAAATTATATTTTGCTCTTGTGTTAAACTACCTGATTAGTACAATATTCTATACTGAGTTATTGATGCTAGCTAACTTTAGTCTTGAAGTTACAGTTTTACAGTTACCAGTAATATTGCCTTGAACAATTTTAGTATCTGTGTAAGTTATTATGTTTTTATTATGCCTATGCAGACGAAGCGCACCAAGAAGGCTGGAATTGTTGGCAAATATGGTACATGCTTAATAAATATGACATTTCCCAATTTCCGAAAAAAAAGTATGAAGTTAACCTTGCAAATTACAATGTTACAGGAACCAGGTATGGTGCTAGCTTGCGTAAGCAAATAAAAAAGATGGAGGTATCTCAGCACTCCAAGTACTTCTGTGAATTCTGTGGGAAGGTATGTCACCCGAGTTTCTGTCTTTTGATCTGTTATACTGCAAGCTGTCATTATGTATTGTCACCAGTACTAGAATGTTTTAAACTGGTAGTATGCAGATTGATTTTGAGCACAAAAGCAATCGTTCTTAATTATATTTGTTTGCTTATTCTCGTATGTCTCGTATTTGAATGGTTTATAAGATGTTTAGGCATGATGAGCAGTTTGTTTCTAAGATGTGAAAAAGTACTAGTTGCCCTAGTGTCCCACATTTGTTGTGTTGTCTTTCCAGTTTGCTGTGAAGAGGAAAGCAGTTGGAATATGGGGATGCAAGGACTGTGGGAAGGTCAAGGCTGGTGGAGCTTACACCATGAAGTAATTCTTTGCTGACTCGCATCTTGTGTTCCAAAACCATAATTTGTAAAGCATGATTATAATTCTGTTGTGTATTTGCAGCACTGCTAGCGCGGTCACTGTCAGGAGCACGATCCGTCGCTTGAGGGAGCAGACTGAGGCGTGATATAGCTCTTGGGCTTATATTGTCTGTTTGGCTATTTTTGGTACTATAAATATAAAGTCTAATTTCTTTTTAAATTATCTAGTATCCTCCACAACTGCGGGAAATTGTTAGTTCCTTTTTCATTGAAAATTCTACTTAGCTATGCCTCTTTGTACTAGTACAGTCTTGTCGAAAAAAAAGTCTGCTCATCGACACTGAACCGTCAGATGTCATGTACTCTCAGCACTGAACCGTCAGATGTCATGCACTCCTGTTTAGGCTACGTTGCTCTTCCACAGTTCTGTGTGATTCTGATTATTGCTCTTCCACAATTTTTTTTTTTTTTTTTTTTTGGTCAGAAAACATGTGTATTATTAGCAGCACACTGCTGCAATAGGCTATACAACATCCATGTTTACGGACTGCAAAGCCCCTAACAAAGGGCATTGCTGGACATGAGCAGGATTGGAACTCATGCTGAAATGAAATGGAAGAAGCAGCACAAATGTTTAAAGCCTGCTTCGCTAAAAAAAAAAAAAAACCAGTAGTGTTGATTTTTTTATTTTATTTTATTTTTGCGGCAAAGAAAATTTCCTTACCTTTAGTACTAAAGCAAGTTATATCCTCTCATTACCAAAAAAAAAAAAAAAAAAAAAATCAAACTACTCTTAACTCCATTGATGAGAGACAAGAAACCTCGAAAAAATTATAAATTTCACCATCTAGGATCATCATCCTAAACGGATATGTCACGGACGCAAGCTCCGATCTAAAATAGGGTTATCTCACCATCCACCACCATCATCCTCTTACCCATCATTTTTGCAAAAGAGGAGTAAACTAAAACTTCACATGCAAATATGATGAAATTGGCGCCGCCGATTACGTCATCGACCTCATCGCCGACACCTTCACCGGGTTTGTCATGGGAGAACACAAGTCCAACCGACATCCAAATAGATATCGTTGGAAAACTAACTCACTAGCCCCCGCCATGGCTGCATAGAACCACCACGAGACAAAGGAAGGGGCGGGAGTACCTTATTCTCCATCAACGATGATGTCTTCGCCTTGCCATCACCACCGAGGAATACGGGAAAGTGTTTAGAAGGTCACACCGTCGCCAAACCCTAGAAGGGCGTCGCCGGCTCGCCGCCCACCCTCCCCCCCCCCCCTTCTCCTCCGACATCACGCTGGGGTTGAAGGGAGTGGAGATCCATCGTTTTTAATAAGTTTTTCCCTAGTAGATTGAGTCTTCAAGGTTTAAGGTTTCTCCGGAGATCCAATCGAATAGATTAGCTACGGCGTAAGGTGTCATCAAGATCATGGATCTTGAGAACTCTTGCTCTTCCGTAGGGCTGTGTTACCATAGGATGATCTTTCAAGTTAAGCTCACAACATACCAAAAATAGTAAGGCCGTGCAATAGGCTATATTACAGCTGGCCGTAATTTAGCTGCTTCCATTATTTAATGTGAGACTGGATGTGCATGGATTTTTTTAAGTAGTTTGTGATTTACGTGTTTAATAAGTTAAGGAACGATCAGAGATATGAAATATTTGGGTATATCCAGATGATGATCCAACACATCGTGATATTGACACCTTGGTTGACACCGACATATATCATCTCTGCTCGGTGCCACATTTCTAGATGTCTACACACCCAAAATCATCCTGGGAATTTTCCTTTTTGCGGTCAAGACAAACTTAGAGTTGGACTTGCTTTATATCTTTCTATTTTGTTTGTAACACGTACATACTCCTTCCGTCCAAAAAAAAAAAAAAAAAAATGGAATTCTAGATTTAAATCAAGTCAAATTAAATTTCCAATTAAGTTTGCCAAAGCTTATAGAAAAAGACAATCAACACGTCTCAAATAGGTTTATATAACATTTTTTTGTAATTAATCCAAAAATTTAATTGGTATCATAAATATGTAATTATTTGTTTGTATAGATTTTGCTAAATTCAAAATTATTTAACTCCTGAAAAACGAGTATTAGTTATACTCCTTTTTTAGTAAGGAGAATGAGTACGACTCTTGCCCCGTTTCTATTTAGATATACTGCCTTATTAGTTATACTCCCTTTTTAGTAAGGGTATTAGTTATTAGTATGTTATGCGAGACATGGCTTTTATGATTTTATCATGTCCTGTTAAGCATGAATGTATTCTGAATTATATATTTTTGATCATGTACAATTGTTTGAGACAAACTTAAAAAAAAAAAAAAATCATCGTCAAGTTGTTTTTAAATGAATCATCCCTTAAAAGAAATCGTGGCAACGCGCGAGCACTTTATACTAGTATAAGCATAAGCACCCGTGTCCTTTGATCCCTATACGTTTCCATCATCGGACTATTTCCAACCCCTATCCTCTCCGTCGTCCACAAATTGAAGGATAGGTTCATCGATCACGTGAAAAAGGCCCTAATAAAGCAGCAGGCGCGCCGTCCGTCTCGATCGTTTGTACGATGTACACACACTGCACGGTCCCTTCGATCGGCGCACGAGGTAAAACGGCCGGCCGGCCGGCCGTTGGAATAATCCGGACCTTTCGCGACGTGATGTCTATACCGGAAAAAAAGGGGTCAGGCGTCTTCAAGTGTTTCTAGCTCCACTTTAATTTGTTGAATATGCAGTACTACTTTAAGACCAAAACCCAGAAATGGCTTTTTAATTAGACAGGTACAGAGAGAGAGACGACGTGTATGGCAAATACTCCCGCCGTTCCACGATACAATTCTTTGACTTATTCAAATTTTTTATGTCTAAACCAGAAAATGTCCCACCTCCTTTTTCACCGGGCTTTCACCTCCTTTTTCTACGTCTTATTCAAATTTTTATGTAAACTATAAAACAAACAAAACGTCATTACAATATCTTTAGTGATGTAATAAGTCATAACAAAAAAGTGGTAATATTTATTAAAAAAAAAGGAAGAGGACAAAATCATTGAATAAGGGTTTACAAAGGTTTTTAAATGGACCTATAGATTGCAAACTTCATGGCCTTTTTCTTGGGCTACACCTTTAAATCATGGCCCCGTCAAGGTTTCAATCAAAAAATACTAAAACAATCTTGCTATTACAAACTCCTTTTGAATCCTATATATGTTACAAACTTCATAACAAAAACATTTTTAGCCATTCTTTTGTACGCATGGAATCATATTTACCCATCACCCGAATTGCAAGTATTGTGGAACAAAAAAAATACTCATTAATATCTTTAGTGATGTAATAAGTCATAACAAAAGTCCGAAAAAATCATACCACGGTTGCACTCCAATCCTATATATTATACACAACAGATCGATTTAACGTTAATATATATAAGCGCTTTTCAAAGTTTGATCACCATGTGAATGATTTTAAATTATTTAAGAAAAAAATTATGTAGATTTCTCTTGCTCGTGTGTTTTGATAGGTGTGCATACCGCACACAAATGGATCACAACAACTTGGGCTGGGCAAGATGTGCTTACAAGGAGCACAATTGTGCAGATTTCTCGGACTCTCATAATTTACAAGTTTTTCGTGTCTTATAAATTACTCGCATCATAATAAATCATGGTCAAATTCATTCTTCTACTCATGATAATTTTATGATATTTTGACTAGAGGAATTATATTTTAAGGCTTTATATCATCTTGCTGTAACGTTTTTGAGAATTTAATTAATAAAAGCTTCCTTCATAAAGGATATAGCCAACAGATAGAATCTCTAGGATAGGATGTTTTGTTCTTGCCTCTTGGACTCCAATATGTAGATCGTTTTTTTTTTTCATTCTTCAAGAACTACATATCTTGTCGAGATCCTCATCCCTAAAGGAACTTGACAATAATATTAATGGAGTCGATACACAACTCACAAAAAATACAAGAAGTTTTGGGTTGACCAGAACCTGTCACCATGTCATGGTCAGCTCTACAAAGTTATAAATTGCATTGAGATCTACAACTCAGGTACAAACCATGTCAACATCCAAGGTTATTTAAAAAAAAATTAGAATTTAAAATATAGTAATAAAAATTTACATTTGAACTTTTAACAAGATCTAAAATATATGAAAAAACAACTTAAAGTATATAGACTACGTTAAAGATTGATCTATAATTTTGGTATAAAATTTGTCTTCATCTAAGTTCATATGAAAAAATTATACATGTTTTTTTTGTGTGACAGATATTTTAATTAGAGATGGACCTTTAAGATGTCCTTATGTAATTGACCCTATTTATTGTAGAGGCCAAGTATATATTGTAAAAATAACACATATCCGCCAAGTATTGTACTTCTACTGTTGATTAACATAAGCACTTGCGACTTTCCCTAAGAGTGATCTTTATAAAACAACGGCCTCAATATTTTTCTTTTTTTTTCTGGTACAAAAGGCTTCGTTTGGGAGCAAGGGAAGGCACGCCCTGGGTTTATAACTAATAACAAGTGAAAAAAAGATTGTTATCATTCAGTTCATCTTCACGAAGCATTGTGTGCATGCATGCATCATGTTTCCTTCACTACTACAAATAAGGATATAGTAACACCAACTTGTGTTACTATAGGTTGGAAAAAAGGTGTTACTAGTTCTCTTAGTAACACATTTGTGTTTGTGTTCCAATTGGCTATGTTACTATAGACTAGTTTATTGTAACACAATTTACTTGTCTATAGGAACATTTGTTTGTGTTACAATGATTTTTGTTGTAACACTTTTTTTTCTCTAGTAACACTTCACATTACGGGCGAACACATAGTTTGTAACAGATTTATTTATATATCGGAAAACTTCCTGAGTGTTACAATAATTGTCTGTTGTAACACTTTTTTAGTTCTAGTAACACTTTTATATTATGCTAGATTATATAGTTTGTAACACATTTTTTTGAGTTACAGTAACATTTTGTTTGGTGTTACAATGAATAGGACCAATTGCCACATAGTTGGTTTTGTTACAATATGTAACAAAATATGTGTTCGAATAGACTATATTGCCACGCATAAAAAAGCATGGCAATAGGTGAAATCCTCTATTGCCACACTCACTATTTGGTTGCCATAGTAGGTGAACCTTTTGTTGCCATAAAAAATATATGGTTGTTATAGGTTGAAGCCTCTACTGCAATGCTTAATGTTTTGTTGCTTTTTCGTAACAACCATACATGATCAATAAAGCATATTAGATGAATCATTAAACCAAGATATGATTTGCTTATACACATCGTTAATGAAACAATCAATGTCAAACTCTACTTAAACACACACTATAAGCTTTGTGACACACTAATTTGTAATGCATCAATATCTAATGAGTATGTCTACTATACTACAACAAATATTAAACTTGACATTGATCATCCCATCACTTGTGTGCTCCACTCAAACTCTAGCTTCCTCCTGAAAAAGAATCATTGACATTGTGCATGAGTTAAACTTAAATTGGAATATACTTGTCACACATATTCCATGTGTTCTATTTATGTGTTACAACATATTACCACTTTGTAACATATTACTTGTAACAATAATATTTGTGTTACTATAATCATTGTTAGTAACACATTTTCATAAAACCAGTGTTTTGTGTTACTACGACACCGGTAACACATAGTTTTATGTTACTATAAAAATTCATTGTAACATTGATGAATATGTTACAAGGAAGTGTTACAATATCCTTGTTGTGTAGTAGTGCTTCCACATCCTCTTTTCTCATTGCTGCGAGTCGCTGACTCGCACGGCGGTGAGGACACCCGGGGAGGACAGGGCAAGTCTCCCGTGTGGGTGCCAAATTTGTCGACAGTTAGCGTCGGGGTCGCACACAGGAAAAGTGGCAGGTTGTTTCCAAACGAGGCCTAAAATCAGAATTTTCCTCACCTCATTACATCGGTGAAAATGTGTGCCATGGGATGTTGATTCAACGGACACCGAGGATTAGATAATTTTACACTTAACCACCCACCCTTAATCACACTTTTGCAAATCCCCCTTCCACCTCCTCTGTGCTCATCCCCCGTTGTTGGTTTGAATGTAGTGCAAACCAACATCTCTGTGCAAACTATGCGAACTTCTAATCTACGCCATGGGATGTTGATTCAACGAACACGGAGGATTAGGTAATTTCACACTTAACCGCCCACCCTTTAATCATATTTTTACAAATCCTTCCTTCCTGCACATCCCGGCTATTGGTTTGCACAGAGATGTTGGTTTGCACTAGATATGTTCCCTTGTTGTTTACATTCTATCATATAGTCATCTCAATGTTATAGTAGAGGCTTCATGTTTGTAGTAGATCAGGTAGAGAATTGAGAATATTTTATTTTTGAGTGGCCATCAGTTTCATGTAATCTGCATTGTGTAATGCTGTATTGACATTATATTTGGACCTACTTTGACCGCTATGCAAGTCCACGCACTTAGGCGTGATCGAAAAAAAAAAATACGGGCAAACTTCACTACGTACACAAGTTTGCTTATGTTATTGCTTTCTGTTTGAATATAACACATACAGGAAAAGAGGTTTTCGTTATTAGCATCTTTTTATATTAATTAAGATTCAATAAAAATTCACCATGACATTCCCCGCTGCGAAGAGAATATTTCACCGCCCCTCAAAGCAGGGAATATCTAGCAAATCTCCAATAACGCTTTAGTACAAAGACTATCCACAGTACAGGTTTCGTTCGTCAAAGTATTCCAATAGCAATTGTTTTCACGACCTTCGTCAGCCACTCACTGTATAAATATCACATCACCGTTTGCAGGCTTACAGCTTGTACTACTCCAGCACACCGGTTCACGGCCTGCACACACTTCAAGCAATACTAACATGGCGGCTAACGATTCCTTGGTTACTGCTCATGTCATAGGAGATGTCTTGGACCCCTTCTATACAACCGTTGATATGACGATCCTATTCGATGGTACTCCTATTATCAGCGGCATGGAGTTGCGCGCTCCGGCAGTCTCTGATAGGCCAAGGGTTGAGATTGGAGGAGATGATTATCGAGTTGCATATACTCTGGTAAACTCATGCCTATGTCAATTAACTAGTTAAATTTAGATGCTGGTGATATCGTGGATACAACATGTACTATGTTATGGATGATACATATTTAATCGCAACTGGATCCATTTGCGGCAACTTCGAATAACATTCTTTCAATAATATATAGGTGATGGTCGATCCTGATGCTCCTAACCCAAGCAACCCAACCTTGAGGGAGTACTTGCACTGGTAATAAGAGAAACCCTATAGACGACAACTGTTGTTGGCATGTTTTGTGCCCACATATACGTACTATATATGCTAGTGATATATGCGCTTATATGTTTGTCCATAATTTTTATGTATGTCTCAAGAGAGATAGGGCATAGGTCATGTAGTCCTTTAAAAATTGCTTGATCCAGTATTTTTTTATCAAACTGCTCGATTCATTGTATATATATGGAGATCACATGCTAGTTTTTTTTTTTTTTTTTTTTTTTTTTTTTGATAAAGAGATCACATGCTAGCTAATATAAATTTCAACCATTTCATATTTGGAGCAGGATGGTGACTGACATCCCAGCATCAACTGACAATACATACGGTGAGTACACCTGTGTATTCCGATATTGAAACAAGTACAATGACATATGTATTTTTATGATTTAGCATATGTTCGTCGTGTGAATAAGCTATCTATTTAGAAATTTTGAGAGCATAAAATAATACTCGATTTTGTAGATCCATAAACACAACCAAGCTAAACCATCAAGCTATTGGCCTTTTCATCCTCTGTGCGCATCCTCAGCTATTGGCTATCTGTTTAGTTTGATTTGCTAAACCATCATCGACATATCACAACCACTTAATGGATTATCTCGTTCTGCGTTGCATCAAATCCAAAATTTCCTATTACACTAATAATGCATGTGCTATATAATTGACTCGTATTTACTATGATTTATGTTGCACATTTTTCTACTCAATAGAAGTATAAAGAGCTTTGTTATGGTACACTCAAACAATTGTTGGCAGTTAATTTAAATCGATCCAATGGTTAGAATGACTTATTAATTAGTTTCTAGAGGAGGTAATAGGTGAAATAAAACTTTAAGAAACTTTAAGATATAAATATCTTTTCCTACATCTGATTGATACACACATGATCTATTATATATATGATGAATCTTTTATTTTTGCAAGTTTGGATATAAGCTCAATTACTATTTTTGATGTTGAGTCGCTCGAGAACAAAGAGTGTGCCGTCTGAAAGATATTATTTTAAGCACGAAAAGAAGAAAAGGAGGGTGCGAAGAAAAATAGAAAGGATATGTCTTCCTATTGTTGGTACCCCGTGCAAAATAGAAAGGATACGACTTTCCATTGTTGGTACCCCGTGCATCTGCTAATACTGCCTAACATGATAATATTTTGTTTATACTTTATATCTAATTTTTTAGAAAAAATATAATTTATATTAAGTCACTAAAGAAATTTCCCCTAAATTTTGTGAATTTGGGTAATTTCCGAGCGAGCTGGCCATAAATAAATTCTATACACACGACTATATGTGTATATATATATGGATGGCACCCGGATAGGCTACCCCATGTGCAGCCTCATATTCCTATGCACTAGTTAGATACCATTTGGGTTATACTATCTATTAACATGGTTTGGAGTTAATATAAGAAGGAAAAAGACAAAAGAGAGATGTAAGTGGTATCTTCGTAGCTAGGGATAACCCAACTCCTTTTTGAACCGTATGATATTCTCTTTGGGGTGAAGTTATTGTTTATCCTTGATACATGTTGTGGGTCCATATATATATGTCTTAGATACCGTATGTGTCGATCAATTCGATCTATTGGGAGACAATAATAATTAAGAAAAACATGATATATACAATGCATTGAGAGAATTGCATCGTTTTATCTTTACATGCCACGGTTGCATTGTACAGAACATGACTGCAAGGAACAATGTATTTGGAGCAGCCTTTTATGTTGTTGCACATGTTTCGATTAAGTTAGGCCATCATAAGTTGATTTTAAAAGTCAAACTTTCCAAGTTTTAACCAGCAACCAATCAAATTGTGTAACTCCCTAGTTCATAAAAGTAAGATATACATAGACTTGTTTTCAAAGAACCATAAAGATGATTCTGAATTTGTGGTAGTTGATTATTAAATTTTGATTTGAAGTCAAAATATAATTTTAAGTCTTTCTCCCACCAAAATGCATGGTGAAGAAACTATATATTCTTCTAACAATTAATCTTCGAGGGGTTACCTATTGGATTTGCAGGCCGCGAGATGATGTGCTACGAGCCTCCTGCCCCGTCGACTGGCATCCACCGGATGGTGCTGGTGCTATTCCAGCAGCTTGGCCGGGACACAGTGTTCGCCGCGCCGTCGAGGCGCCACAACTTCAACACCCGTGCCTTCGCTCGCCGCTACAACCTCGGCGCGCCGGTCGCCGCCATGTACTTCAACTGCCAGCGCCAGACCGGCTCCGGTGGCCCCAGGTTCACCGGGCCCTACACCAGCCGCCGTCGTGCGGGCTGAGATCTTTAATCGGTCGTCGTACCGTGCATGGCATGTAATACGAGAATAAACGTGTTAGTATCAGTGGTAGGATGCATATATTGTTTACATGTACGCGTCCGATCCATATAGTCCTATACATTATTGTAGTTTGTAACCAGCTGCTTGAACATCCTATGATGCTTTATAGTTCGGTGTCTGCATACAGATAGATACATGTATATGCAACATGCAGTGTCCCTGCGACGCAATTACCGCATAAACATGCATGACACAATCTTTGTAATACAGGAATAATAATGAGACCGATTATCTTCCTTATTGTGAAAATACTGGAGCAAAACACATGCTATGATTCCATCCTTCAGTTGGCCTCTCCTAAGTCCTAACATCACCAACATGTGACTTCAGCCTTTCTTTCCGATGATAACCATTCCAACCGTTAACCACAAATGCATCATATCCTGCATCCTTATTTTCTCTGAATAAGAAACAACAAAAGCAATATGATCTGTCCTTCGACTCGCTATATTCAAGCCAACTTCGAACTCATCAAACCATTCCGGGACAAATCTTCTTGGCCTATCTCCAATTTGTGACACAGGAAAATTACATGTGCGAGGCTGACAAGGTCCATTTTCCAAACATTTTCTTCTAACCTTTTCTCTATGGTTAGGATGGTAAGCATCAATTTGTTTTCTCAAGCCTGGATCATATTTAATCTCCTCTTCCCAATTGAGATCTACTGGACATGAATTTCTGTTGTTGTTGGTTGTGTCTATGTCTTGAGCTTTCAGTTTATAAAACCTCTCCATGATTACCTATCATTTGCAAATTACAAGCATAATCAAATTAATTGCAGACCCACACTATCATAAACTAAAAAAAGAAAAAACACACTAACCCTAAATTGCAGTTTGCAGGATACTCAAATCAATTTCAAAATATACCCATAAAAAATTGAAGATGGAAACGGATGTGATACAAGACAAACAAACTGAGGATTTGATCCCTTGCCTTTTCTTTTTGGACTAGAGCAGAGAGAGGACGTCAGGCGCTGGGCGCTGGCGTCAAAGATCGTGGCCCGGCAGTCGTGGTGGCCGGTGAAGGATGTGCCCTGGCTTGCTTCAAGGATCGTGGCCGGCGACCGGCGACCGGCGACCGACGATCGGCCCTCGCGTGCGTTTCAGCCCTTTCCTGCGCCGATGCCGATGCGTCATGCGTGCAGTCGAAACGCCTCCTTGTGCTGCGTCACGCACCAGGTCTGGGCGCTTCGCCTTCGTGTGCTGCGTCACGGACTCACGCGGAAGACTCGAAACGCCGCGGACTCCGTAGATTTCTTTCTGGCGGACTCGGCGGACTCCTCATCGAAGCAAACTACGATGTGTCAATCAGTTAATGTGCCAACGTGGGTTGTTGGGCCAGTGGGGGGTGCATTCTGTTGGGCCAAGGGGGGTGCACAAGGGGTCAAAACGTGCTCCATATAACTTTGTTTCAGATTTAGCGTGGGTGCATTGGCATCCAGCAGCCGTAACATAGCTTCGCCCGTGATTTCATTAATGTATGTGTGCAATATGAAACAATCTTTTGCTCAATCCTCTTGTGCATTTCACCAACCTCTCTCTAATGGAATATCTATGATTTTTACAAGAAAATTCATGAAAAGGCCAAATCCATCTCTTTCACTTAGAAGCAAGAAGATCAATGCCCTGGCATGATCTTGGTGGCCCGAGGGTCACCCAATCTTAAAGATAAGTTGACATGCCCAAGTTCATGAAATTTATCTCCTTTTTCTCATGATTATCTAGAGCTAAAACCCTAGCAATCACAAGCCCAAAACATCCCTAAACAAACCCAAGATACCCCCTTCACATGCATGGTAAACTAACATAATCCACAACCTAGGTCACTCCACTAAAGAACATAGATTTCCATCGAAATTCCCAAAGGGTCGTCCGTCCAATCACTATATCATCCACGAGAATACTCATGTAGCACACACAACAAACACTTTGTCTCTTCGGTCAACAAGTGAGATCCTCCATCACTTATCACCATGTGTGGTGTTCCGAAACGGGGGAAGATCACTTCATGAAACATTTTGCGAGCATGTTTTGCGTCAGCACCTCTGCATGGTAGTGCTTCTACCCACTTCGACACATAATCCACCCACTGCCACCAGAATGTACTCGCAATCATGGGACTTAGGGAATGATCCCATGAAGTCAATGCCTCATACATCAAATATTTATATTTGAAGGTTGTAGTGTAGTTTTAGCTTCAGTCTTGAAATGCTCGAGATGGCGGCATAGGGTGTGCATGACATTTTCTATTATTTGCATCCCTTCTTCCCTTGGTACGCATCTTCTAAGCAAGCCATCTCGCACACCACCCATGAAAATGGGTCATCCCAAAGGTGACGTTTGCTCTCCACTTAGATTTTTGGTCGGTCCTCCCCTAGTGGTACATAACCTGCAACCATATAGTTGACAATTTTTGCATACCATGGGTTGGAGTCTGTCACCTTTAGTAGCATGCCGTCGTGTAGATAGTCATTAATCGGCAATTCACGCATATTAGTGACCTGCATGCGCGACAAATGATCTCTACTCCCTTTTTATCTTTTATCTCTAGATCAAATTCTTGGAGTAAGAGAATCCATCGGATCAAGCGAGGTTTTGCATCTTTCTTAGTGAGCAAAAATTTCAATGCAGCATGATCAATATAAACGATTATCTTGGCACCCACTAAGTAAGAGCGAAACTTCTCTATAGCAAAGACTACTGCGAGGAGCTCTTTTTCTGTGGTAGCGTAGTTTAGCTGGGGGCTCCTGTTATAGTCTTGCTAACATATGCGATTGCATGCTGCTTTTTGTCCTTGGTTTGGCCTAAGACCGCACCAACGACATAGTCGCTAGCATCACACATGATTTCAAGCGGCGGCGACCAATCCGGGGTTGGATGATCGGGCCGAGATTAGTGCTTTCTTAAGGGTTTTTGAAAGCGTGCATGCACTCATTTGTGAAGTCGAATGGAGTATCCTTAGCCAATAGGTTTGTGAGGGGTCTAGAGATTTGAGAAAAATCTTTGATGAATCTTCTATAGAACCCCGCATGACCTAGGAAGCTGCTTGATTCCCTTGACATTCACCGGGGTGGTAGCTTTTCGAGAATGTCTATCTTAGCTCTATCTACCTCAATCCCCTCTCGGACACTAAATGTCCAAGAACGATGCCCTCTCGGACCATAAAATGGCACTTTTCCTAATTGAGTACCAGTTCCTTCTCTTGGAATCGTTGCAAGACCTTGTCTAAGTTCTTGGACAAGCGTCGAAAGTCTCACCATGCATAGACGAGAAATCGTCCATGAAGACCTCCATGATTTCTTCGATCATGTCCGAGAAGATAGACATTATACACGTTGAAAAGAAGTAGGTGCACTACGGCCCAAATGACATTCTACGGTAGGCATAGGTTCTGTATGGGCATGTGAACGTGGTCTTGCTTTGGTCATCAGGGTGGATCGGGATCTGGTGATAGCCAGAATACTCGTCAAGGAAACAAAAAAAAGAGTGTTTCACTAACCATTCCAACATTTTGTTAATGAATGGAAGCGGGAAGTGATCTTTGTTAGTTGCCTTGTTCAGTTTTCTATAATCGATGCACATTCTCCACCCTGTGACTTGTCATTGTGGAATGAGTTTGTTCTTAGAGTTCTCAACGACCATCATTCCTCCCTTTTTAGGGACCACTTGGACCGGACTGACCCAATCACTATGTGGTACGGGATAAATTATCCCGGCGTGAAGAAGTTTGAGAACTTCTTTCTTCATGACTTCATGCATTGCATTATTGAGCCTTCTCTCTCGTTCGCGTGATGGGGTACTTTCGAAGGGTCAATAGGAATGTGATGTGTGCGAGGAGTGTTGGGCTTACCCCTTTCGGTCTTGCAAAGAATACCCAAAGACACATCTATGTTTCTCTAAGACGGTTATGAGCTGGGATGTCTCCTGGTCACTAAGTTTATCACTAATGATAACCAGAGTTTGTGTGTCGCCATTTAGGAAGACATAGCGTAGGCCAGGGGGCAGGGGTTTAAGCTCAACTGGAGGCCGAGTTAGCTCTTCCTCTTGAGGAAGTTCTATGGTTTCCCCTGAGTCGTCCTCTTCTTCAATGAAGAATTGGGCATCTTGTTCTAGGTCTGTCTTAGGGTTATCATAGAGCATGACTCCCATGAACTCCTCGGGCGTGTCATGATAGTGGAGAGAATCCGTCAGCGAGTTTTAAATCGTGTGGCCGGGATCGAAAGTGTTTTTCTCCCGACTTGACATCTAAATCCCAGTTTTGGTAGATCAAGAATCTTTTCCAAGGCATGCCCGATTAGAATGTCAAAATCTTGGACATCAAAAATATGAAAACCCAAAGAAAATTCGACATCCTTATACTAAAAGAATTTGGTCATGTATAATCTTTTGGCATCTTAAGGTGGTTCGGGATGCTATCCGCAATGTCCGTAGGGTATGGGTTATGAAAGGCTTTCCTTCTAAGCATTGCACATAGTTTTTAGACATGATGTTTACACCTACCGGTGGGGTTATACATGACCTCCACCGATTCCCTTTGGTATTTGCAAAAGAGATGTAGAGGGACGAGTTATCCAAATTTCTTTAGACAATCCTTCCCCTCTTGTAACCACTCGAGCTCATGATAGTGGGCAACTCCTTAATGGACTCCTTGAGAAAAAAGTTCATCAAGGGGTTCATTAGGGTTGATAGGGGCCCAGTGGTTTCTTCTAGCATTTGTAATTCGAGGCTTTACCGAATTCTTCTATAAGATCGGCCATGAAAAACAAAAGACACATGCATGCGAGATCCCTCTTGTTTTGGTTACGGTTTGGCGATGGTCTCTCCACGGGTGTATCGGGTGTGGCATCGGCCGAAGAGACTTCCTCTTAGATCTACTTGGGTTCTACTCGGATGAGTTCGATGGGGGAGTATTCTCAAGAATATGGTTTAGGAGAGCTTCTCCTTCCGTTGGGGTTACGTGTGAGAACGACCCTCCGGCGATTTGTGTCAAGCGGTAGAGGCGATCGCTCTATCCAAACCTAGCCAAAAATGTTGTAAGAGCACATGGTTCGGGATGGACCGATCGGCCGGATCTAGTAAGAGTGGAAAGATGGTCCCGTGGTTGCACCTATGGTTTCATCCTCTATTTGTCGAAAGTTGATTACCTCTTGTCGCAAGGCCACGATTACGGATAAAGGATAGAATGCGAGACAAAATCTATTACGAAGTTCTTCCCATTCTCCATTTACCAACCCTACGTTGTGGGCGTACCATTGCTTAAGCTCTCTCTATAAGAGAGAACTGGAAAAATTTCGGCCCATAGCGTTTAGGTGTGTCATGCCCGTAATTGTCAAGCATGCCGCGAGCTGCTCAAACTCCCTTAGGTGATGGTATGGGTTTCATATTCCAAGCTTGAAAAGGCTTGGGCCTGAACCATGGCTATAAAGTCGGGGCGGAGGGTCATAATTTGAAGCTATGATTGGCCGAGGATTTGCGTGGTTCTAAGAGCTCGCCCTTAGGAGCGGAAAAGTTTTGAAGGGTAGGTTGCTCCATGGGTAAAAAGAAAAAAAAAAAAAAATATTTTTGTATTTTTCTTGGAGACTTCAAGGCACACGCAGTTAACTAGGTTGAAATACAACTTCGACAACCGTCCCGACAACGGCGCTAGAAATGCTTGTTGGTGTCTCTTAGCGAAAGAAAAAGTCCATAAGCACCGCAAAAAGACCGTTGTAGCACTTCACCCGGTGGTATTAGGGTATCGTAAATTTCACGAGGATGGCGTATGTAGAGGGCTTTCTAGGTAGTGTCTACCACAGGCAAGGATAGGTTCTAAGAGTGGTGAGGTGTCTTTATGGGCTCAAACTCTTAAGTAGGGATCACTTTCGGTTGTTATCTCCTTATTTCGGGCACTTGTGATCCCCAAACCGGGATGGAGACCGACAATTAGCACTACAACACACGAGTCACGTAGGGGATTTCAAGGGACGGAACAAGGTTGTCACTACCTAGCCGCCCCCCCTCAACCGTGGAGTGTGCCGCAAAAGATAGGTGACCGCTAGCCCAAACACCACGTTTGCACTACGTTTCTGATTCTTGATGTTGGCGAGGTTCCCAAAGTACCAAGGGTTCCTTCACCAAAAAACTGCCGCCTCGTAAGGCAGGACTATCAATCCCGCAAGTTTATAACGGCTAAGATAATATGCTCAAGAATAATAAATCGAAGATTGACACAAACTAAACTTACCAAAGTGTAAGAAGTTTGTAGAGGTACAAACCAGCGGTATCGACAAGTCCAACACTCCGACTTCCTAGGATCCATGGGACATTGGGGAGTTGAGCCAAGCGACTCAGGGTAGAAGGACCAACTTCCTTCTAGCTTTTCCCTCTCCCACTCTCTAGAATTGGAAGTAGTAGTAGTAGTAGTAGTAGTAGTAGTAGTAGAAGACTCTCTACTCTCTTGCTCACTTTGTGCTTGAAGCTCCTTGTGTGTTTGGAGAAGGGGGGAGGGCCTCCTTTTATAGCTTGAGAGTAGGGGGTATTTGGAAAAGTTTCTCCTCCCTCCATAATGGCCAAACCGGCCGGGGAATAGGCGGTTTGGAGGTTCAACGCACCTAGCCACGCCCCACATCGACGTTCTGCATTGATGTGACCGCCTCACTAAAATTTGGGCCCGGCCGGTCAAACTCTGGCGCCTTGTTGTGGGCGCCCGGTCTTTGGGCTTTGGCGGGTGGGCTTGTTTCGCCGTCTTGGGCTTGGTCCGTGGTTGTAGCGTGATGTTTTGGCCCATCCAGGGTAAGTTGGGTTGGTTTGTCATTTGTCACCTTTGGGCCATTTTCAAATAATGTTTCTATTATTGTTTTTTTCTTCGTATTTTGGCCCAAAGTGAATATTTCCTTTGTTGTACTTGCAAAACCAAATAAACACCAAAACTATGAAATTTGTTAGATTATAATCCCTATTTCTAGATTGTTTTGGTGTGTGTTGACGGTATTTTATTTGCGATTGGTTACCATCAACACCGGTTAATAGAAAATGACCGTCCGCGGTTAATCGAGATATTAACTGTTTTTTTAAAGCCTGCCCGCCACTGTTAAGGTTTAGAGATACATCCTAAAACATTTTCGGTAGTAGTGTAGAGAGAGTGAATAGTCTATAAATTTCTTTACCAACATTAGAATTGTTAGTAAATAAGATAAGATGCCTCTATAATTTTAAAAAATCAAAGCTTATCAATTGCTCCTTGCTACCAAGGTTGTTCGTACGATCAATAAGTCGGCTGATTCTGGCTTATCAAATGCTTTGGTAGCAATTTTGTTTTAATATCTGCTTAGGTAGCAATTTCGACAAGCCGGTGTCTCACACAAAACACACAAACCTTAGAGAACCCATAAAAATTTCAAAAATAAGAAAAGGGGAAAACCCGCTCCCCATCAATCATCCATCTCAAAACCCTACTCTGCCGGTGGAGATGCCGAAGCCAGCGGCGGCGGTACCGGAGACGGTGGGGCAGGCGGTGATCCCGCTGGTCAATAGTCTTCAAGACATCATCGCGCGGCTGGATGGCGACGCCGCCGCTGGCCTGCAGCTGCCGCAGGTGGCGGCGATCGGTGGGCAGAGCAGCGGCAAGTCCAGTGTGCTGGAGGCCCTCGTCGGCCGCGACTTCCTCCCTCGGGGCCCCGACATCTGCACGCGCCGCCCCCTCGTGCTCCAGCTCGTGCGCCACGCGGCCCCCGAGGAATGGGGGGAATTTCTCCATGTCCCCGGCCGCCAGTTCCACGACTTCGAACAGATCAAGCGCGAGATCCAGGTAAGTGCCATGCTGTTGTTGTTTCTATCGTCTTTTTTTGTTTGGCTGCGTATAGGCGATGTGTTTGCTCCAATGCTCGAGACACTAGGGATCTACTCCTATTTAGCTGAAAGGATATTTGTTTGGGAACAATTGCAACCATAAAACCATTGTTGCGTCTGTTTGGTTACTCGCATTATGGTAGCCTGTATAGTAGTATAGTATAGGATATACAACAATTTGGTAAAAAGGAGGAAAACACCATGATTTAGGCTCTGTTTGGGACCGCGTTTTTTTAGAACCCGCTTAGCTTATGAGCTCACTTTTCTGATAAGCCGCTGTCCAAAAACGCAATGTGTTTGGCATCCCTGATTTTTTTCTACCGGAAAAGGAAGGAGAAGCGTTGTGTGCGGACATGGTGGCGGCGGTGCCATGGATGGCCGGAGGCCGGCGTCCCCCCGACCGGCAGGCTGCGTCGACCCTGTCTCTGGCCGGCAAGCTGCAGCAGCCCGTCCTCGGCCAGCCTGGCGCTGCATCAGCCGGCCTGGCGCTGCATCCCCCCGCCTGCGGCTTCGGCGCGCCACCCCCCAGCAAGTTGAGGGCGTCGGGGATGCCGGCGCCGGGCGCCAGCAGTTAATTGAGCATGGAGTACATCGATGGAGCAGCGGATGCCTCCAGTGATTGATTGAGCATCGATTGAGGGGCGGTGCTGGGGACATCGATTGAGCAGTGCAGGCTCGCCGGTCAATCCGTGGCTCCGTCTCGCGAAGAAGTCGCGGACGGGAGCAGAACGGCGCTACGCTCCACCAGTGCGTCGCGGCGAAAGGAACGGCGGCGGCACAGCGGGGGGAGGGAGGGGAGCCCAATCCAGATCTGCAGGAGAGGGCCGATGGGAGGGAGCGCTCGCGTTTTGAGAAAAGCGAGTCGGAGCCGCGTTTTCGATGAGTAGTGTCGGGCCTGCTTTTCTCGCGATGGCGTTGCGAAGAAGCAGATTGAGAAGCACGGTGTTTGGCGGGCTTATTCAGCTTATTTAAGCTTAAAAATCTAAGTTAAGAGGTCCCAAACAGGGCCTTAGAGCAACTCTAGCAGATCCTCTTTCGTAGAACAAATGTAAGAGCGTGTCCAAAAGCTCCTTAAACCAGCTCCCTAATTCTTTTTTTTTGGTATAAGGGAAAAAACAAATCAGCATTCCAACTATTTTGTATCTGAACTCCCTAAAGGTAAGCATTTGGTAAATCCCCTCAACTCATACAGTCATACATCTGTGTTCCACAGTTGCTATGCGTCCAGGTGCCCCCTATGCCTTTGTTTCCTTCTTCTTTCCTGCCCGGTTTTCCCCTTACCGGGCTTTTGAGTTGTAGTAAGTTAACTATCGAAACTATTGGAGGTAGGCATACATAGGGCTCCCTGTTTATTTCTCTCACTCGGCAGAATCATGGACTGGTCAAGTAATTTGTAAGGAGCGTTTGAGATGCTGTGAGATAGCATACCTTTTTTTTGTGAGATAATATCAATACAGATAATCATAAAAATACAGCCATTATTATTGGCAAAAGCCAACAGAAGGAAAATTTGGTTAAATCTTGGTGCTATGATGCTTCTTTTTCAGTGCTACCTCAAAAGATTTTTGTGAACTTTTAGCATAGTTATAGTCAAGGCTGTATAGTGGAAAAAGACGATGACCATGTAAAAACTTGACACCTGCGAGAAAATAGGTGTTGGGAGAAAATAGGTTATCAAAATGACACTGTTTAATAACCTACCATCTCTTCTTCGACTGTGCTTTCTCCAAGAGGTGTTGGGAGAAATAGGCATTCAGTGGAATAATGACCTCAACTTATATCCACGGGTGGCACATGTTTCTTCATGGAGGCGGTGGTCATCGCAGCCTGGGAAATATGGAAGCTCCGTAATGACCGAAAGTGTTCAATAACGGTAGTGTCCATGTCGACATCTGGTTTAGGAATTTTAAGAACCAATGTTTACTTCAGTCTATTCGTTTTAAGGATGATCTCAGATCAGCCTTTTGCTCCTGGTTAGATGCATTCAGTTAGCCATGTTGTAAGTTCTCTTGTAACTCTTCTAAAATTATAAAATGAAATAGAAGTGCTGTGGGGAACTCCCCCACAGTTTTTTGCCTTCAAAAAAAAAAAAAAACTTGACACTTCATTTTGATTTTTTCCTAGGATCACAACATGAGCCATTTTAACATACATTCGCATTACTGTGGATTACTTAATTACTATATACACAGTAACATTTGTTAGCCGTTGGTAAGACACTAGAGGATGGCTATCGTCACTCCCGCTCCTGCTCCCCTTCCCGGCGCCCACCCCTCCAGTCCTACTCCACCAGCCGCTCGCGTTGCCTATTCGAGGGCGCCCGACCACCAAATCCCCTCCCTCTCCGGCGCCTGAGGGATCTCCCTTCATCACGGCGAGGGCGTTCTAAGGACCTGCGAGGGACGCCTCCCGTCTTCGAGTGCTCCTTCGAGCACGGGTCGCCTTCCTTCAGGATGTTCTTCTGAGTGGCGTCTGTCCGCTTGTGCTGCCCGTCCGAGGCTGCTGCAGCCCCTCGCGTGCCTGCCCTGTCGCGGCTGCTGCCCTGCGTCCGCTCGTCCTTGCGCGCCGACTCGGATCGTCCTCGGGCCAAGTGACCGGCGGGTTCGCCTGCCGGGGCACCTCCCCTGACTGTGATGGTTGGGTAACCTCGGAGAACACGCGTGTCGCCCCGCGGCGCCCGTCGGAGGGAGCTCCCTCCTCGGCTGCCTGTTCCGGAGGATCTTCGCGGGCGGTGCTTCAACTGCCTGTCCACAACTCACAAGGCCGCGGTTTGCCGGTCCGTCAGCGGTGCTTGTTTCTTTGGGGTCCGGGCATCTCTGGTGCTGCCCTTCCCGCGTTCGAGGCCACTTCGGCGCCCGCTGGCGGCTGGGTTGGCGACCAAAAGTCTCGGTGATGGCGCGGTCACCGACCCTGCAGCCTCCGATGGCCACGGGCGGAAGTGAGCACAGGCCCAAGCGGCGACGTCGGCCACGGCGGACACGAGCTGTGACAGGTGCGGCTAATGCGGACAGCGGCACCGGCGAGGAAGCAGTGCCCAGCCACCCCTCTCCGGAGCCTAACGCTGAGGTCGCACTGTCTATTGCCGCTGGGGCTCCGACTATCCCAAGACGCATTCTCCACTGGTCGGACCATCTTTCCCGCAGTGAGGATGCCCTGAGATGTGCCCTGGTCATCACCTTGCTGAGGGGATCAACGGACGACATGTCAGCGTTTATCCGTGCTACGGTTTCCCATAGGTTTGAGATCGATGAAGCTTGGCTGACCCTGCTTCCCTGGGGTCCGTCCAGCTTTCTCTTGATCTTGCCTAATGAGGAGTTAGCCGGCATGGTCTACAATGGAGGCCGCCCCATCGTTACCACCACTGCCCGGCTCCATGTCATGCGCTGGACAAGGCTTCTCCAGGCCAAAGCAGCGTGTCTGCCGGTGGCTGTAGAAGTGGAGCTCAAAGGAATTCCCACCCATGCTTGGGATTTGGCCACCGCTGAAGTTCTTCTCGACGAGCTTTGCTGGATTGATGGGGTGCATCCTAACAATGCAAACCGTCGTGACGTGTTCGTGGTGAAGGCTTGGTGCTCCGATCATGCCCTCTTTCCGTCCGAGATGAGGCTGGAGATCGTGGAGCCAGCTTCGGAGGGCGGTCAGGGTGTGCGGACGTTGGCCTATCCGATTAAGGTCACTGTCCGCCTCCTGGATCACCCTTCATTAGGTCATGATCGCCCTCCATCGCCTCCACCTGAAGATGAGAATCAGGAACCTCGTCGCCGGCGCCGAAAACTCTCGTCTTCTCCGGCACAGTCGGTGGCGCTGGGCGAACCTTCGGGATCCGTCCAGGCTGGCCGGGCACCAGTTCACACCCGGTTGGGCCCACGCGTTCAAGAGGTGATGGCTCGGGACCCCTCGTTGGACACCGTGGCTAATGGTGCCTCAACGGTCGGGCTACGCATTGATGGCCGGGCGGCTGCCATTGACGGTCGGCCAGCTGCCATAGCTGCCATTGATGGTCGGGCGGCCGGGTCAGCTGGATTCTCGCCACAGGATGATGCAGCGCCTGCTTCTGTGACTGGCCGCACTGCAAAGGAGACAGAGCATGCTGCGGGTGCGGCTGATACTGCTATCGGTGCGGCCGATACTGATACTGCTATCGGTGCAGCTGATACTGCTGCTTTTGCGGTATCGTCGCTCGAGGAATTACGCACGCGTGTTGACGAATTTAAGGCAAGCGACGACGCGGATACGGCCGTGCAGGGAAAAGTCGGGCAAAGCAATGGCATTGGTGGCCCACGGATTGAGGTCCCCTCGGGACTCTCCTGTGAGCCTTCGATGCCCCCTACAGAAGCTCTCATGGATGGCGTTGGGCATTCATCTTGGCCTGCTGTTGGGCCATCTCCTATTGTTCCAGTCCCAGTTGATGGGCCTGAATATGAGGCCTTCCTGGAAGTTGGGCTGCAATGCAACGAAGCTGTTGCACCACAAGTTGATCATCTTGGAGAGCCTGAGGCAGAACACCCTAAGCATCAAGAACCACGGAGAGTGCGAAACGCAGTTGCTGCAACAAGACCGCCACACTTCTTCTCCAAGGTCTACAGCCGGAGGCGTCGACAGTCCATGCCTTCCAGCGACCTGGCACCTTCACCTCAAAGAGCAGGCAAGGAATTCATCAGACGTCTCAGCAAGAAAACAACCAAGATCCTCCCGACCCCCTGTACCTCGAGAACGAGAAGGAAACAACAACTTCTCCCACCAGGTGCTCCTCGCCGCAGTCGTCGCCTTGCGGGCATAGGGGCTCAATCACCAGAACAGCCTGCCCCCTCTCGTTTCAAGAAGCGGGTCATGAGATCACTGGACATTATTAGTGAACAGGAGGGTATTGATCAACAGGCCTTGGAAGAATACGCCAAACTCTTCACCCAGCCTCTTTCGCCTGATCATATCCAGGCATTGGCAGCTCTGTTCGGATGGAGCTCTGCCGAGGAGGAGGTTCTAATGGCCTGAACGTGATCCGTGCAGCTTCATGGTCGTCAATCACCTCTTGCTAGATGAATCCCTCCAAAATTGTAACCTGGAATGTACGCGGCCTCAACTCTGTTGCTCGTCAGAACTCTGTTCGCTCCTTTGTTGATGCTGTCAGAGCAGATATTGTTTGCATCCAAGAGACAAAAATGGAGCAAATATCACGGCGAACCCTTTTGTCCTCACTTGGGTCTGATTTTGACAATTCTGTAGAGCTACCATCTGCTGGTGCAAGTGGAGGGCTCCTGGTAGTAGGGCTGTTCATCTACGGTTTGAAGAAACCGCATGCAAACCAGGTAGTGTTAGATTTAAGCAAATGAACAGTATTTTTGTCAAGGATGAACAGTATTTGACACTATGGCTTGTCATCTACGGTTTTTGTTGCGGTTTGGTGAAACCGTCAATGAACAGGGCTACCTGGTAGCATGGCGCCATGCTCTTGGACCTGCTGTGGCAACTAGAGTTGATGCCTACAGTGTGTCAATTCAGTTTCGATCTTTAAGTGAACAGACATGGTGGCTTACCTGTGTGTATGGACCTCAAGGCAATGATAATAAAATCATGTTTTTACAGGAGTTGAGAGATATCCGTGCAGCCTGCCAGGGACCGTGGGTGATACTTGGAGACTTTAATCTCATATATAAAGATGAGGATAAGAACAACAGTAACCTAAATCGTGCAATGATGGGAAGATTTAGAAGGTTGATCAATGATTTGTCATTGAAAGAAATACCTCTTCATGGACGCAAATTTACATGGTCTAATCTACAAGACTCACCAACATTGGTTAAGCTGGATAGAGTACTATGTTCCATTGATTGGGAACGGCTCTTCTCAGATTGCCTCCTGCAAAGTGCAGCGTCTGAAGATTCAGATCATTGCCCTCTGATCCTTGGGTTAACAGATTGTAAAGCTGGGAAACCTAGATTTCATTTTGAACCTTTTTGGCCCAAGCAAGATGGTTTTCAAGGAGTAGTTGAGACGGCTTGGAACTCTGTTCCTGCTGTTTCCTGCCCCTTCGAGACCCTTTCAAGGAAATTTAAAGCAACTGCCAAGGGCCTGCAGAGTTGGAGCCAAAGCAGGATTGGGCATGTCAACAGTCAGCTTGGACTAGCAAGAGAGGTCTTACATATGCTGGAGATTGCCCAGGATAGCAGAAACTTGTCACCATGTGAGAAGTGGCTGTACAATCAATTAAAAAGCATTCCCTGGCTCTATCCTCTCTTCAACGAACAATTGCAAGATGTCGTTCTAGGATTAATTGGCTTAGTGATGGAGATGCCAATACTGCCTTATTTCACCTCCATGCCCGACACCGTAGAAGAACAAGAATTTCATTGCCCAGCTGACTCAAGAAGATCAAGTGATTACTGATCATGAAGGCAAGGCAGCAGCATTCTACAATTTTTATAATGAGCTGATTGGGACAAGTGTGGACAGAGATCACACAATTAATCTAGACGAGCTAAGCATCACAGCCCATGAGCTTGGACAACTTGATGCTCCTTTCTCTGAGGATGAAGTGTGGAGGACTATCCGCCAACTGCCGAGCAATAAAGCGCCAGGACCTGATGGATTCACAGGAAAATTTTATCAGACTTGCTGGTCAGTCATAAAGCAAGACATCATGAATGCAGTTTCTGCCATTGGTAGCAGAAAATTCAGAAAACTGGAAATTCTCAATACATCTTACATTATCTTGTTGCCCAAAAGAGATGATGCAAGGAATGTCAAGGATTTTTCGCCCATAAGCCTCGTGCATAGTTTTGCTAAATTGATCACAAAAATCCTTGCAAATAGGCTGGCTTCTCATCTTGATCAGATGGTCTTAACTAGCCAAAGTGCCTTCATTAAAAAAGAGATTCATTCAGGACAACTTCATGCTTGTCCAACAGACGGCAAGGTTTCTACACCAGTAGAAACAGCCTCGGATTCTCCTTAAATTGGATATCATGAAAGCTTTTGATTCGGTCTCCTGGCCTTTCCTAATCGAGGTCATGAGGAAGATGGGATTTGGTGCTGTTTGGTGTGACATAATTTGTGGACTTCTGGCATCCTCATCAACACAGGTGATGCTTAACGGCGTCCCTGGTGAGGTAATCTCTCACAGACGAGGACTACAGCAAGGTGATCCGTTATCTCCCATGCTTTTTATTTTGGTGATGGATGTACTTGCTCACATGGTGACAAAGGCCTCGACCGAAGGACTGCTGCAGCCCCTTGCAACTCGGGCTTTGTCTCATCGGATTTCCCTGTATGCGGATGACGTTGTCTTATTCCTTCGACCCACTTCCAATGACATTAGTTTGATCTTGGACATTTTGCAACTCTTTGGTGAAGCATCAGGTCTCAAAACCAACTTACAGAAAAGCAATGCTTATCCCATCCAATGCTCACAGACAGATATTAGGGTGCTGCAAGATAGTTTGCCATGTGAAATTCAGGATTTTCCATGCCAGTATCTTGGTATACCATTGTCTTTGCATAAATTGACTAAAAGCACAAGTCCAGCCGATAATTGACAGAATTGCAGACTTGCTACCTGGTTGGAAAGCTGACTTGCTCTCTCGAGCTGGGAGAAAAATATTAGTCCAATTTGTTCTCACATCAACCTTGGTCTATTTGGCAATGGCTCTGGACCTCCCACCATGGGCGCTCAAGGCAATAGATAAAATAAGAAGGGGTTTTCTTTGGAAGGGGCGTAAAGATGTGAAAGGTGGGCATTGTCTTGTGGTATGGCCCAAGGCTTGCCGACCACCAGAGCTCGGAGGGCTTGGGATCTCTGACTTGCAAAGGTTGGGATGGGCACTTAGAATGAGATGGTTGTGGCTACAGAAAACTGAGCCCAATAAGCCATGGTCGGCCTTTCCTATTCAGGTTCATCATTCAGTTAAAGTTTTCTTCTCCGTGGGGCAATCATCTCAGAAGTGGGTGATGGTGCTCATACACTATTCTGGAAAGATAGATGGATTGATGGACAACGAGTGGCTGACCTTGCCCCACAAATTTTTGCCATTGTTAGCAAGAGAAGAGCTAATAAGAGAACTGTGCTGGAAGCCCTTACTAACCATGGCTGGATTGCGGATATCCAAGGAGCTCATACTGTGGGAGTCATCATTGAATTTTTAGCGTTATGGGATATTCTATCTGAGGTGGTTCTGCAGCCTGGAGTACATGATATTCATAGATGGCGTCTTTCCACATCTGGCCAATATTCGGCAAAATCTGCATATGAGGGTTTCTTCATTGGCTCCACTGTATTCAGTCCTTGGGAGCGTATTTGGAAGACTTGGGCCCCAGGAAAATGCCGCTTCTTTATGTGGTTGGTAGCACATGACAAATGCTGGACAGCAGACAGGCTTGCACGTCGGGGCCTCACCCTGCTCGCTGCCCCCATTGTGATCAAGAGGAAGAAACTATCAATCATCTACTAGTATCATGCGTGTTTGCACGCGAATTTTGGTTTGTTTTCTTGCGGAGAGTTGGTCTACAGGACCTTTCGCCACAAGATGAATCAACCTTTGATGAATGGTGGGCCAAAGCAGAATCCAGAATGGACGGTTCACACAAAAAAGGACTGAACTCACTAATCATCCTTGGGGCTTGGACAATCTGGAACCATCGCAATCGATGTGTATTTGATGGTTGCTCTCCTGACTTGGCTGTAGCATTGACGCTTGCAAGTGAGGAGCAGCGGTTTTGGAATCTGGCAAAGGCTCAGGGAAGCTCCCTTCCTTCTCTTGAGCCTGTTGATAACCAGTAGGATCCTTTGGTCGTTTTTTCATGTTAGTAAAAGGCGCGTGTGTTTGCCTAAGTGCTTAGGAGTCTGGGTGTGTGTGTGTGTGTTGTAAGGGCTCTTGCCCCTTTTTCTTCTTAATATAAAGATACGCAGCTCTCCTGCGTGTTCGAAAAAAAAAAACATTTGTTAGCCGTTTTTTCTACTAAAATGCTAAAGACTGGATGTTAATACATAATATATAATAAAGAGAATTTTGCCAGGCTACACTAACCCTTTAATGAGTGTTCCCAACAGTCTCTCGTACACTTGCTTACCTAGAGCCTATCCTGTGTTTCTGATGTTTGGCAAGGGTGCACATTTTGTTTTTAGTACTTAAGAAATGTGCTTTGCTGTGTGCGACAGCTATGTGCTGTTATTGATTCTTCATTTCATGAGTACTACATGATGCACTCAAAGTTATTAAAATTTGCTCTCCAGTGCGATAGTATACTTGCTTAGTATCGATGTTGTCCATTGCATTTTGAATCAGTTTCAAATGAACTTTGTTCCTTAGTTTTTTCAGAGTTGCTACATAAAAAGTTAAATTCTTAATATTTTACCTATCTCCTCTTTTGTTTATCTACTCTTACAGTTATTGAACACTATTGCTGAACTCCCATGCCACTCTTTCTGATTCTATTCCTACATTGGTACCATGTTTGAAAACAAAAATCTTCTTTGCCTTCTTATGTTCTCATGTGATGAAAGAAATTGATTGCTTTCAGCTTGAAACGGACAAAGAAGCTGGAGATAATAAAGGGGTTTCTGAGAAACAAATTCGTCTGAAAATCTTTTCACCTAATGTCCTAGACATCACCTTGGTTGACCTCCCTGGAATAACACGGGTGCCAGTTGGAGACCAGCCCAGTGATATTGAGTCAAGGATAAGAGCAATGATCATGCAATACATTAAGCATCCAAGTTGTATTATCTTGGCTGTTTCTCCTGCAAATGCTGATCTAGCTAATTCTGACGCGCTCCAGCTGGCTAGGCTTGCTGATCCTGATGGTACTTAATGAACTTAAATAATGCATTTGATTACTATTTCCTTCGTAGTGGACAGCTAGTTAAGTGTAAACCTTTAACTGCTTGCTGTTTTACTGGCAGGGTCTCGTACAATTGGTGTTATCAGCAAGGTATTTATTGTACACAACTAATGTTGTATAGTACTTCGATCGTTGTATGGTCATTTTGATAACCTCATTTCAATCCCTTTAGTTAGATATCATGGACAGGGGCACTGATGCTTGTAACTTCTTGCTGGGAAATGTGATTCCACTCAAGTTTGGTTATGTAGGTGTTGTAAATCGCAGCCAAGAGGTATATTCTTTGCGAAAGCACAGGCCTTGCAATATTTGATTGTCAGTTTGTGTTTTCTCTCAATAGTAGTTATTTCCATAGCCTTCCGATGCCAGCTTGATTGGGATAAAAAGCTTTGTTTTGTTGGTTCATTGGTTCTATGGCCTCACATAATGCTAGATTGATGCCTGCAATCACAAGGAACAAATATAGGAGATCATTATGTTTTATAATGAGAAAAATGAAATTTTGATATTACAAGTATTGATTCGCTTTTACATTTTGTTCTGTTTATTTTCTTGGATCTTAGAAGCAGGGTTTTGGTACCTGCTTAGCTGTTTTTCTGAAGTTTTACCTTACTTTTAACTAGCTGATTGCAACAGGATATCAACTTCAACCGAAGCATCCAAGATGCGCTTGCTTTTGAGGAAAAGTTTTTCTCCACTCTACCTGTATGTCAAGAAACTAAATTTTATCTGTGCAACATTTTCTACTGTAGATCAAGCACACGTGCTTATAAAATTTGTTCATAATTTTGTGTTTAACAACAGGCTTACCATGGTCTGGCACATTGTTGTGGTGTTCCTCAATTGGCCAAAAAGCTAAATATGGTATATTACTGTTAAATATCTGCTCATTATACTTTGCCTTTGTATACCATGTTTCTTTTGAACTTCTCCATTTTATCTGTTAATTTCCTGCAGAAACATTAAAACTTCAGGTTTTCTGGAAAAGTTCGTGCAATCTCTAATATGATGAAGAATGAATAAGTCTCAAGTCTCAACTAGTTCAGGATAATTACTCAAAGTTAAATTCTCATGCCTCATGCTTTAATCGAAACCAGCAAAAATACAGTAATTAGCACAAAATGCTTAATGAATTTATTATGATGCTTATTTTTACTTCAAGATTTAAGGCTTTGCTACTGCAACCTTTGTTTTCACTTGTGAAGTTGTGGCATTTCTACAAATAGTATTAGTAGGTTTCTAATGGTTTTATCTGTTCAACTGATTATGATATATCATGGTCCTTTTGTAGATTCTACTAAAGCACATCACAAATATGCTTCCAGGATTGAAAACTCGCATAAATGCTCAGTTGGTAGCAGTTGCAAAGGAACATGCTGCCTATGGTGATACTGTAGAATCAGCGGTAATTACATTGATAGATGCCTCCATACTTCTAAAACTGTAAGGCATGCATCATGATGGATTGCCATGGAGCACTAGAGATACACTCTCTGCATTCCAAATTATAGTTCACTTTGGTTTTGTCCTAAGTCAAACTTCTCTAACATTAACCAAGTTTACACAAAAATGCACCAACATCTACAACATCAAATTAGTTTCATTAAAATCTCCATGAGATATGGTTTTATGGTGCATTTATTTGCACTTGTAGATGTTAATATATTTCTTGATGAAAACAAAAGGACATTAAAAGTGTAGTTGATAACATCAAATTAGAATATTTTCTTGACATGGTTTTATGATATTTTCAGCACATGTGGAAACCTTCAAAAAATTTACTGTACCTTCTAATCTTAGATTTTGTTTTTAATGGTGAATGCAGGCTGGTCAGGGAGTCCAACTGTTAAATATATTGAGAAAATATTGTGAAGGTGAAGAATAATTTACAACATTTTGTATTTCTATTATGATGGTTGCAGTTTGTGCTCGCATTCATTATTAGAGGATTTAAAATTGGTCTTACTTCTTGTTGCAACAAATGGAAATCGTATGTGTGTGTTTTTAAGAAAACAGGAATAGTTTACTTGTTCTTATTGTGCAACTCTTTAGATCGCATTACATTGAAACTTGATGCTTATCTTAAGGCCATTTCTCATGCAAGATGATGTCTTCTTGTTGGAGTGTGAGTATTAGGCCCATGTGGCTAGGCCCATGAGGCCCATGTATGCAACTATATGGCTACCCTTATAGGGTTAGCACTAATTGAGGAATCCTAATTTCTACACTTCTTTCTATCTTTCAGTTTAAATTCTCTCAAAGCTATATTTCTAACATTTTATTGTTTTCCTACTTTCAGCTTTTTCTTCAATGGTGGAGGGGAAAACAGGGTATCTACAGATAAACTGTCTGGTGGAGCAAGGATTCACTACATTTTTCAGTCAATATTTGTCAAGAGTCTGGAGGTTTGTGTAAGAAACAGCTTTAAATATTTAGCTAGCAGGCTAAGACCATGGGGATAAGAATTCTATAACGATGAGTGAGAAATGGACATTGAAGCAATATACTATTTTTTGAATAACACAAACCACCATGGATGTTGTGACCTTTATCCTTTCTTATTTTGGTTAATAAAGCATTATTTCCCTTTTAATGCCATAGACTAAGTGTTAGTGTATATGAGTAGAGGCCCATGTACAGCCCATATTATACTCACCCTTCTAGGGTTTGGAGGAATACACAGGAATTATTTCCCTAACACTAAGGTCTTTAGAACTTCACATTACAGGCAATATAGTTCTAGTGAGATGTCCCCCTCTTGATACTTGCCGTAGCTATTGAGAAAGTTTCCTGCCGTAGGGTTAGACGCTTAGTTTGAACCTTGGACTTTCTTTCTCATGTCGCCACTCAGCGCAGCGCCGTCTTCCTCCTCCGCTTTCCCTGGCAAGTTCTTTGGAGCGCGCCACCGGTGCGTGGGCTCACAAGGAAGGCGACGACGGGCCTCCCTCCCCTCTTCCTCCTTGTGCTTATTGGCGCCGTCAATCTCTTTTCCGTCATAGTGCTGTAAGAGCTGCCTTCTGGTGGCTGTCCTCTGACCTCTGGATCCTGGATCCGACAATCCTTGGGCCAAACGTAAGCTGGTGAGACCTATGGCGACGGAGCGACTGTGTCCATGCTAGGCTCTAGTTGTATGTGTCTCCCTGGTGGTGAAGGGCAGACCTACCGCGGGCAGCGTCCCTTGTGTCATCGGCTTCACCTACGAGTGGCCAGATGGTTGTAGTGACTTTGTCGGTTTTGGGTTAGCGGTAGTGTGATGCTCGTCGTGGTGGGTGCGCGGTGGATGTGGTGTGGGCGGCGGGCAAGGCCACCGGGGCTGGGTGCTTGTCGGCGGGCGAAGAGCACTAGTCCTGCGACCGCACGCGCTGCGGTGCTTGTAGGACCAGGCCGACAAGTGGTGGTGCTGCCCTTATGTGCAGGTTTGAGGGATTTGTTGGGCAAAAGCCTTGGCCGATGTTAGCCAGAGCGACGATGGAGGTTCCTCTAGGTGTTGTTTCCTTCCTTGGAAGCATCGTTGAGGCGCTTTTACGTCTTCTTCGAGGAAACAGCACCTAGGGTCTCTAGGCAGGTGAAAGCGGTGCTCAGCGTCGTATCCTTCCTAGAGCGCTGCTTAGAAGATCCTGCACTGCCTTGATGGATGCTGGTCTGCGCTTGGGACATTTTACTCTTATGTGTAAGCCTCGGGTTCGCTACTTGCTTGTGGCACATCTATGGCTTTGCTAGGTATTAAGTTGCATGCACCAACTAGTTCAAACCAAAAGCTTAAGTTGATGGGGAGAGGTGGGCAATTCACTTATATTCCAACACTTCCCTCACGTGGAGGCTCCCTCTCCATGGTCCATGGAACAACGTTACGCCCGTGGCTGGATTAGAGGAGGTGTTGATAATAGATTTATCTCGATGGAACAAACGCCGCCGCCGAGCTACGTTGGATGGGTTTTCTTGGAACAACAAAATCTATTTTTCTCCAATAAAAATTAATATATTTATTTACTTTTATCTATACCGCGGAGGTGGGTAATTTTCTAATAGATCCAATGGTCGACTGACGGTTGCACACTTTGATTTGACGTCCGGATGTTTCGATTAACATGAGAATTTCTAGTTTTTTCTTTTTTTCTTAACGCATCTAGTGAAAAGATAAATAATAGAAAATCTCACGCTAATCGAAAAACATCTAGCCATCAAATCAATAGTCTTCGACGTCAAGAACCATTGGATCTATTTAACTTTCTACAAAATTACCCACTTTTGCCACTATAGAAAAAAACCTTTTTTTCAAAATAAAAAGAAACTTTTGGCTGGCAATTAATCATTGAATCCTGAAGTTTCACGTGTGTTTTCCCGTGAGGCATATAACGCATCTAATCTAACCTATACGACATCACGTTTTCACGGCGTTAAAAAAAAAAACCGGCAAATGGGGCTCGGCGAAGGTCCTAATGGCTAGGAGGAGGGGGGGGGTGAATAGCCTATTAACCTCGGACGTGGAATAGGAGCGATCAACAATTATTTTATTTAGTTGCGCTAACCAGGATTCGAACTCGAGACATCCGGCTCGATACCATATTAAGTTGCATGCACCAAACCGCCCAAACCAAAAGCTTAAGTTGATGGGGAGAGGTGGACAATTCACTTATATTCCAACACTAGAGTGGATCAGTGGCAAAGTTGGAGCTGCATTCGTTGTGGGGTGCAACAAAGCTTGGCAACGATGACACACCATGTTTACTTTCTTTGGTGCCTGGGGCTTGTTGTGAGTACTAAGTAGGTGGCGGCATGTTAGGGGCTTTGGCTGATGTTCGTTGTGGGAAATCGGAACTTCTTATTGATATAACTTGTGATAAGCTTGGCAACGATGACATGCGGTGGGCTCTGTCGGTTGAGTATTATCTTTGTGTGCACGTGGGTTACTTAGGGCTAGTTGTTTGGGTTATTGTGTTTAGGTTTTTTGCCTGTTTTACTTTAATAAACCACGACTGATGTTTTTAGGCCTGATTTTCCTAATAAAGTGGGTCAATTCTATTTCTTCTTAAAAAGGCAGAGCTCCTTAACTGAAAAGGCAGAGCTCCTGCCATTGGGTTTAAAAAAGTTTCCTGCCGTTCTAGTAATGGACACATCTCAGTAAAGTTATGCTTCAGGCAAACAGCAGTTAAGCTTCGTTCATAGTATCTTTTGGCTGCTGAAGTGCTAAGTCTAATTTTATGCTTCTTGTCTCCCTGATTAACATGCTCTGGGACAAAAAAATTGTGTGCAGTGCATTGTGTGATAGAAGAATATTTCCTGCCATGAAAGTTCTCAGTCTATATCTAGGTTCCCAAAATCATACATTCATATGTGCTGTCAAATTATTTGATGTACCCTACTAGCACAACGAACTATTTTCAGTACCAGGATGTGTTGGATAAAATATCTTTATTTCCTATCATTCTGAATTAGTTGGTTCTGATGCCTTCCTATACGACAAACCGTTATTTATCTCCACAATTTCATTAGCACGAATATGCATTGTCCTTCTGCCTTGTCTGGTGTTTGTGTAATTTGCACCTCTTAATTACCTACTCATACTAGCAGGAAATTGACCCTTGCAAGAGTATTACTGATGAAGATATCCGCACAACCATCCAGAATTCTGGCGGTCCAAAAGGGGCTATGTTTCTGCCCGAGGTTTGTGATTGGCTAGATTATGTTTGGTATTTCTACTAATTTGTGTTCTTTTTAGTTTTTACATAATCCTTGTATTTTCCTTTTTGAGTTTTAGGTACCATTTGAGATTCTTGTGCGAAAGCAGATAGGTCGCCTACTTGACCCAAGTCTTCAGTGTGCCCAATTTATCTACGATGAATTGATCAAAGTATGTGTTCATAACTCTTGTATGCTTGTACCTGTGAACCTTTAATTAAACTGTTTAGAATATCCTATTTTATGCAGATTAGCCATGGTTGCTTAATCACTGAACTTCAGAAATTTCCAGTTCTTAAAAAAGCGGATGAGTGAAGTCGTTTGCAGTTTCTTGAGAGATGGTCTTCGACCTGCAGAAACAATGATAACCCATATCATCGAAATGGAGGCAAGTGTTTACTTTCATATGTTTTGATCTTCCAATAGCATGTATCTACTCGATTGCACCCCCCAAAAAAAAAAAAAAATGTTTGTACCTTCAGTTGTATTCTTCTGGCAGTAGGTAATAATTAACCATTGAATTCCTTTTGCATTCAAAATTATTTAGCATTGAACAATAAAATGTTTTGTTGTGTGCTATTGGATATCTGTATCCTTCTCAAAGTAGCAAGGCGGAGTCCATTACCAGTTTTTCATAAATCTTGTCGAATCACAAAGAATCATTTCTTCCAAAGATCTTCATTTGCCACTTCAAAGACATAATCATATAAATCAGAGTTTTACTAGCTTCCTAGTCATTATTTTGGTTCGCTATTTTCTAGTGAAAGTGTGTATACCTCCTAATAGTGGAACCCATTTGATTTAACCTGCCCTGGTGCTGTTCTGCATGTACTTAATATCTGTATTGTTTATTTTCTTATGTTTCTTTTAGTAGCAACAAGTTTGTGCACCTTTTTTTTTACAGATGGATTATATTAATACTTCACACCCAAGCTTTGTTGGAGGCAACAAGGTCGTTGAACTTGCAAAGCATGAAGTTCTACCTCCCAAAACATCAGCTTAAGCTATCAAGTCGTAAGGTATTACATATTGGGCTTGTACCTTTGCAACAGAAATCTTGTACTTTGCTTTTTATTGTATCCTGTACCTGAATGTTCTGTACTGGTCTGGTACAAAAGTTTTCAAGTTTATTTTGGAGTGAAAAGTGGTCCCTAAACTATTCCCATGGACCATTCTGTCATCATGCTGCGGGGAGAGGAGTTCGCGGCTTTGTCAATGGCAAACTGTTAGCAATGGAGAGATATGTAGAGAGATAACAATGTTGACATGCCAGAGACAGTTTTACACATTGATTTGGCAGACCCGGACCTCAAGTAGCACATTGAGTTTGGGGGATCCATATATGGACTTTAATAGCTTTATTTGTGATAAAAATGCAATACTTTATTTTACGAAATTTCTCATGCTTTTTGTTCAGTTTAATAATTCCATGGTACACTGTCCTGCTAAATGAAGAAAATGATTCATTGAAAGAAAAAATGGATCATTTTTTATGATCACCCTGAAACCTATTTGGGCTACTGTATTGATATGGTGTGAGCTGGGTATGGGTCTGAGGGCCAAGACCAAGTGTATGGCACTTACCCTCATCTTGGGCTCTGTCTGCACCTTGGTAGAAAGGCTTTAAGCCCAGTTAGAGAGGGAGGGGAAGGGCTGGGGAAGGATGTTACTTATTCAAATCATTCATGTAATCTATTACTTATTTGCATTATCTTTTTTTACTCTGGGCTCAAAAGTATTGCTGGTCACCACTTTGCTTCCCTTCACTGTAGGATAGTGCTATTATTGGTTCTGAGATACAATTAACAGCCGAAAGAAGCCAAAAGTCACGTGCTGTTTTCGCAAGAGATGCAACCAGAAGAGCAACATCTGAACAGGCTAGCAGAGTTTGAAATACTATTTTTTTAATAAAAAGATTTTGTGTATGAAGGTATTTACAGTTTTTTTTCTGCTTGATTTCTTTGTCCATCCTCTGTTTCTTCGTGATTGGGATTGCAGTCTTCTATGGAAGCAGGTAAATTTCTCACCTGTAATTATGCTAATCCCATGCTTCACCTGCATTCATTTTTCTTTATGGATTGCAATGTTGTTTTATGGTTGCATTTAATTGATTGTTTATTTTGTTGCACTAGACTTGGCAGCTGTTTGAGCGTAGTGTTCTTTTCAAAGTAGTATTGTTTGCTCTAGATCCACTCCTGTGCTAATTTAGATGTAATGATATTTGTGGTCAACCCAATTGCAAATACCTCATATTCTTTGAATAACAAAGCACTATGTTCACTTGTTTAGCACTCTATAAATTGGCCTAAACTGGATGGAGCTAATCTTGTGGATGTCCACATGGCCAAAATCAAGACCTACACATAAGTGGAAATTTCTAAAGCTATTAACTAGAGAATATGCATTCTACATTTTTTTTTTCCGATTTTCATAGTATCAGAAGGAAACAGCCAATTCCTTGTAAGCCATATTTCTTTACCAAGAAGTTGAAATTTCCATAGCCCCATGCTGGTCTAAAATGAGTTTCAATCAGTTACAGTTTTACCTGGAAGGAAAAGCCAATTGCTTGCAAGCCATATTTCTTTACCAAGAAGTTGAAATTTCCATAGCCCCATGCTGGTCTAAAATGAGTTTCAGTCAGTTACAGTTTTGCCTGGAAGAAAAATGTATTAACATCTACAACACCAAATAAATGCACTATCAAGACATCCCATGATGAAGTTAATGAAACTAATTTGATGCTGTAGATGTTTGTGCATTTTTTTCCAGAAACTTGTTTAATGTTAGACGAATTTTACTTAGGCCAACTTGTATCTTTGGAACTGGGTATGTTTCTGTTCACAGTTACCATGGTATCTTCTTTTGTAGTTGCAAATTACAACGTATAAACCGGTTTGAGTGTTGCAGCCCAAGGCTAAGAGTTTGACTTTTATTCTTTGTCTTCCTTTGGAATATAGAAACAAGTCTGGCTGGTGGTAGTCAGATAGGTAATTCACTGGTTGTTGGGAATTCATCAAGCAAATTATCCTCAATCATTCCTCTAAAAGAGGTAAAAGTTTACTGTCACAAGTGAGTATAGGAAATTGGAATTCATCTAGTTTTAATACTCAATATCTGATTTTTCTCCATGTCTGTACTAGCCACCCATTACCTTGAAGCCATCGGAAACTGAGCATGATGCAACAGAGGTAGCCATTGTGAAACTATTGATCAAATCCTACTATGACATTGTGAGAAAAAGTATTGAGGATGCAATCCCAAAGGCTGTAATGCACTTTCTGGTAAGTTTACCTTACACAGTTGCTGTGATATCAGTAAAGGCTACTTTGGTACTGCATACTTCCAACTTCCTCGCTCAATAATTCTAGAGGGTTATGATATTTTGTAGTGAACCTTAGTTCATAAGAGGGATAACTAGGCCTTATGCTTTGCCAAGAACTTGAGAGATTGAGGGATGAGACTTAGAGGTAGCAGGGGATGAGATAGTGGACTGATATCTTCATACTTGTTGATTGCTTGATTTCTCATAAGCTGATTACAGGGTATAAATAGAAGAGCCCAGCCTCTAGCTGGCGCCCTTGGCTCCTTGATTCCCTCCCAGCCATTAACTCTAACTCCTTAACTCCCTCTTGACTAGTATTAATCTCAGCCTAATGCTGGCCATTAACCTCTAGGCTTCCTCGGGCTTGCCTAAAGCTGATCATTAACTCCTATGCCTCCTCGGGCTGCTGCTGCTGACCATGCACACCTATGGTGGCTGTTGGCTCCACATGGCATCTCCCCCCTCCTTGAGAATCAGCTCGTCCTCAAGCTGGAATGATGCGGACCGGTTGAGGACGCCGTTGATGTCTGCCCAGGTTGGTGACAGGCGCCGGTGGTGCAGCCGGAGGGGTGCCGACGAACTTCTTCAAGAGCCAGGGAGGGTGTGTGGTACACGCCGAGGCACGGCACACGCCCCCATTGGCGACGGTGATCTTCATATTGCCACGGGGGCTGAAGGCGGAGAGGAGTCCCCGCGGCTCTTGCTTTGGCGACAGAGTTGTGTGCCGGGCCGGAGTCTAGCAGAGCCAGGAGGGACACGCCGCCCAGGGTGATGCGCCCGACATCGTTTCCCCAAGCTGGACACCGGGGATGGCATGCGGGGATATTAGCGGGTCATTGGTGTGGACCACGAACGCGGCCTCGCCCAGTTCAACTTTTTCTTGGCGGCGGCGGTCGTCCATCTCAGTCGTGGGGGCGGCGGCGATCTTGGACGGCTTTTCGGAAGGCCGGTGAGGAGAAGACCACGCTGATTGAAGGCGTGGCGGAACCGCAAAGCCATAGGCTGGGCGGGGCTCGACAAAGAAGCCGGGCCGAGAAGATGCGGAGCCACCGGCAAGGCCGTGGTGACAGCGGTAGGCGGCTGCTCCTGGAGCTCCGGTGAAGTGAAGTCCACGCGGCTTGAAGGCGATGCCAGAACCGGCAAAGCCATAGGCTGGGCGGGCTCGCCAACAAGCCCTGGACGAAGACGCTGCTTGAAGTCCACGTGGCTGTTGGCTCCACATGGCATATTTAACCTCCAAATGTCTGGATAAAGCTTTATTGCCTGATGTAGGAGCTACCGTGCTTAAAGGATTCTGTTTTTATGGTACTTGTATACTATTAATACTCAGAATTACTGTTTTAATCTGGACACTGTTGTTTGACAGCATTGTTTTTTGGCAGGTGAACCATACAAAGCGGGATCTGCACAACTTTTTAATTCGCAAACTATACAGGTGCATAAATCAACATTTGGTTGTATATTTTCTTATGGGCAGTTCTCTTTGATTATAATTGTTCTCAAACAATGATGTGTTGTGCAGAGAGAACCTGCTCAATGAATTGATGAGGGAAACTGACGAAGTACTTATCAGAAGGCAGCGCATTCAAGAAATGCTTGAAATTCTCAAACAGGCACATAGGGTATTTACAGTTTCTTAACTATTCGTGCTTCTATATTTCCTGCAGTTTTTGACAGTTTTGTCTTGTAGACACTTGAGGAATTCCCTTTTGAAGCTGATAAGATTGAGAAGGGCTACAACCTTGATGAACACGAAACTGGCCTGTCGAAAATCCATGGAGTCAGTGAGGACAGCACAAATGGCATTTACACATCCTCTCCTAATTGCTATCCTCCGCATCCAGCTTCTCATATGGTCCTGTAGAGCAGCATGCGCCAGTGGTATGTGCCAGTCACCAATGGAACTTGCCTTTCCACACCAGTGTATGGTAGTCATCAAAGGACCTTGATCCCAATTCTTGAGGTTTTGAAGCAAATGAGCTTGAGAGTTATCTGTAAATTCCAGACCTGCTAGCAAGCAAACTGCAACGGCAACGGCAATGATGAGCGTGATGAAGCTTTAGAACTTTAATAATTGTGTACTATTGGAATTGTCACAGCCCACATCCATGGAATAGTGAATAGGGGCAAGGGCAACGGTGTAGTTGTATAGGGCTATGTCCAATGTTCCAAGTTGCCCTAGGTATCAATTTTGTCACCAATGAGAGTGGGAACATACTAGTGTAATTAGGAGACATTGAGGCAATCGCTAAGTTGAAGAACTTCATTTATAAAATATATGGGCCAAACTCAATCATCACGCATTCATGCTGGAGGGATTAAAGTTACGATTCATGCAACTATTGTCTGGTTTCTGAGGTGCCATGAGTTTGGAGTCATGGATTTTGGTTGAGTACGCTGGAAACAATCAGGGCATGACAATTGCTCCCTTGGTTCTTATCAGTATTATATGACTCAAAGCAAAACTATATCTTGTTTCTGGCATGCCATAATCATTTGACGATTTTGAGATAAAAGCCAAGGAGATTTGAAGAATTTTTCTAGACGTTTGTTAAATTAGTGGCTATCTACTGCAGATTTGAGGACCTTTTGGACATTTATATTTAAATAGCAAAACATGCCCACGGGAATGAGCTATCAAATTATTACAAAGAATGCATGAAAAATGTTGAATTGAAGAGAGATATATCTGTTTTGCCTATTTAGTTGAATGGAAAACTGTTATTGCATTCTCTATTTTCTTGTGCTGCCAAATTACTGCTTTTTTGACAATTACATTGACTTATGACTTATGATTCAGGGATTTGTATGTATTATAATCGTGAATCAGGTTCAGTACTAGACCTGAGCAAAACTAGCTCGGCCCGACCCAGCCCGCAGGCCCGGGCCGAGCCCGACGGGTTTTGGCCCGCCCACGAACCTTACTGGACAGGACCTGGACAGGGCCAAGGCTCCACGCGTGCAACCTGCTAATAGAAACATGATATTATTTTCAATTTGGATTGTGGTGGGGTAGGATCCGAACGCAAGAGTGAGGTATGGTCGATTAACTGACATTAAAAATCGTTGACTTGCGATTGGGGATTTATATGTACAAGGATTGGGAAAGCTGTTGTCTGAGGCTGGATGTTGCAGGGTTGGGGACAGGGAGCTATGCCATAAAGTCTTATGTCAAATTATCAAATATTCACAACACTATCCTCTTGTGCACTTTGTCGGGAAGACACGTCGAATATGCTCTGTTACAATACCTAGTGCTGATCCTGCCTTGGAGAATTTGTTGTTGTGCCAGGCTGCCAGCTGCCGAGGCATCAGATGTTGTAGCTGTGCTGATCGCTATGTGCATGTTTCTGCGCGATGAACCTCTACCTGCCCATAAATCCATTGTGCTCTGTCCTCGCTCGACAGTCACCAACATAGATCTGCACTTGGAAAATCAGAGAGAAAAACAGAATATAATTCATTTACAATGTAATCAAATCTATAGGAATGCGCTTAACTTAACAAAACCCACACAGAAAAAAGGACAAGTGGCCTATGCAATTTATCAATCTTCAGTCCTCTGTTTTTTAATAATCTCAATTTCAGTGGAGACTGGAGACAAAGCAGCTACAAAGCAAAAACTGTACTGGTTCCAGTTTGTATTGACACATGGCGACTTACAGTATCTTACAGCAGATCAAGAGTAAGCTTGAACCCGAATGCGCCGTTTCCTCTCTTTTTGTTCGATCTCAGTGATTCCACCAAACTTTCTACCATCAGAAAACCTGAAAATTAAGTTATATTGGCGTCAATTCAGTTTGCAAACATAATAATGATTGCCATGTGCCAACCTTCTTTCTTTCTTCACCAATGCAATCTAGAGCTACAACGGATGGAGAGTTGGACGAAGAACAGAATCTATAGCGATTATCGAATATCGATGCTCACAATCTGCAAACAAATGCTCACCGTTGGCAATGGGGAGTTGGACGAAGAACTGTGGTGCGGCCCTCAGTTGTCTGCTGTCCCCTCATCTGCTACTACGGAACTAACGCCACTGCCCTGCAGTACGCTGTCGTCATCGAGCAGGTGTCTGGAGGGGTTCCAGCGCGCCGTTGCCAATCGAAAGGGAGGGGTTCAATCACCGCCGGACGAGGGAGGGGCCCTCGCGCCATTGCCGGCTAGGGAGAGGGGGTGATGGTCGCCATCAAAGAAGCGCGTGGCGGCACGACGGAGTGGTCGCGGCGGCGATGCGAGGTGGAGGGCGCGGCAGCGGGCGGCGTATGGGCGAGCGCGAGGACGCAGGCGCACCTGCGCGATGGAGCCGGAGCGTGTGAAAAAAACTGAGTCGACGATCCGCGGGAGAACAAGCAGACAGCTCGGGAGATGCGGTGGACGGAAGGGCAGCCGGAGAGCAGGGCGGGCGCCGGGCTGCGTGCGCGGGCGGGAGGCAATTCGGCTCTTGGACTCGGGCTGTCGCCGGGAGGTGGTTTGTGTGGGCTGGGAGGAGGTGGGCCGAGGCAGACGGAAATCAAACATAAATTTTCCCGTTTTATTATTAGGTATAGATATAAATTTACCACTGTATCCTAGTTTTACATTTCTTGCTTTGCCGCAGCACGCAGACGCAGTCATAGTGGCTCCAACCATAGCGACAACTAATATTGATACATACAAGGTGACAAGCGAATCCGCCACTCGCGGGTGCATCGGATTCACATTGTATCCGAGGAATCTACCCTAATTTATTGGAGTCGGTGCGGTCGCGAGTCCTCTTCCTTTTGATTGTGAAAGGTAGGAAGGCTGGAGCAGCCCTCGTGTCGGTTGAGCGGCAGCAAAAATCCGCCACTAACCTTAAAAGTGGTGCATCGTTCATTGCACCCACATCTTGTAGTATCTTGTACTCGCCTCAATCTCTACTTTCCTTTTTTAGGTGGGACTAAACGGCTCCGATCTCCCGCGACCGCTGATCATGACGACTTGTTGTGACTTGGTCTTTGGGCTCGCTATATCCTTCATGGGCCCTCGTGTCATCATGGGATTGGGCGGCCTTCGATCATCATGGCAGGGCTTACAAACCCTTGTGATGGCCCCTTAGAAAAAAGGAGGTTTAGTGGGTGGGGGCCACTCTCTTTATTAGTAGGTATAGATTATGTATAGATATAAATTTACCACTGGCCTAGTTTTACATTTCTTGCTTTGCGGCTACGCGCATAGTGGCTCCAACCATAGCGACAACTAATATTGATACATACAAGGTGACAAGCGAATCCGCCGCCGCGGGTGCATCGGATCGCATTGTATCGTCTACCGCTTGAGGGTGCGGTCAGCCCAGGAAAATTTGGAGCACCCTGCGATGGCGGCGAAATCCGCCACTTCGCGGGTGCATCGGATTCGCATTGGGGGGCTTGGCGGGAGCGGCGGCGAATCCCCGTCGGGCGGCGGGGGCGCGGGGGAAGGAGTGGGCTGTCGGGCGGCGCAGCCCGGGGGAAGGAGGCGGCGGCGGGGAGGAAGGAGGCGGCGGGGAGTCGGGGAGCGAGAGGTGTCGGGAGCGGAGGTGGAAGGAAGGTAGGGAGAGGATAAGGTTTACGTGGGGTTACTTGGTCAAGTTGGGCAGCTTGGGTCGTTAAATGGGTCTTCTTCTCCTCTTTCTCCCCAACATTGAGCACTTGTCTCTTTTTTTTTCTTTTATTAAGTATAAAAAGCATATATTAGTTCTTTTGTTAAGTATAAAAGCATGTATTAGTCACCGCCTAGAAAAACGCCTAGGAACGCCTAGGTTCGCAATCCCGACTAGGCTCTAGGCTGCGGGTGACCGCCTAGAATCCGCATAGCGCCCTAGCGGAACAGGGGTGGGTGGTGGGAAGTTAGGGCGTCCGCAAATAGTAATAGCTAGTGGTAGCTACGTAGTCGGCGCTAGGTCGGCAGGAAGCAGGAGCAGCCCTCGTGTCAGGCGCGGTACTAATGATCTGGGATTGTTCAGTTGGTGGTGGGAAGTTAGAATTTGAACTTTTGTAGCATTTTTGTTTGTATTTGGTAAATATTGTCCAATCATAGACTAACAAGACTTAAAAAATCGCCTCGTGATTTATAACCAAACTATACAATTAGTTATTTTTTTCTCTACATTTACTTGCTCCATACATGTGTCCCTAGATTGATGTGATGTGATGTGATGGGGGAGTGGAAAAACTTGAGGTGTGTTTGGTTGTGGTGCCAATTGTAGCCTGGCTAGCCCACCCTAGCATGGCCAGAAATAGCCATGCCAAATGTAGCATCTAGTGTTTGTTTGGTTATTATTGGTTTTGATGGCTCATTGTAGCCCGGTTTTGAAATTGGAGTGTTTGGTTGTGCGGCTTGATTTGCGATCACCTCTTCCTCGAGCTGGTGAGTTCACCTCCTTTGAGACTTTTGTCAAACATGTGGTGGCGTGCCAATCTGAAGAAGCATGTGCGAACGATCGGGAGTCAACGCAACTAAGCAAGCTTTGCATTGCCTCTGCTCTAAATCTTTCTATTCATGCTTGCAAGAACAAGCTGCACGCATCGGCCCGGGATGACGACGACCTCCACGCCAACAACGGCAAGAACAAGCCGCCACCACCGTCTCGGCGGCCCCGGTGGTGTAGCGCCCTCTTTGCCGGCGACAGAACCACAACGGCCACTCCGCTCATGTTCGTGCTCACCAACGTCGTCTCCATCCTCCTCACCACGCCCGAATCACGGGTGCCACCCGTCGACGCCGCGCGCTACCGCTTGCCATATGCGTGTGCCGGCCAGCGCACCTCCTCGCCCGCGCTCATCTTCAATGCGGCAGCGCGTCCCTTGCGGCGGTGGCGATTCTTGGGCGGCGCCCGAACGCGATGGACGCACCGAATCCACCGCCACCCGTCGCGCCGCGATGGACGCCGTGGAGGCGTCGGGCTACAAGCGCGGCCGGTTGCGGCCATTCACGCGTTGAACCCGCGACGCACCCACCCTCGGCGCGCCTTGCCGCCAACGGTGGCTCCCTTGCGGCCTTAGCGGTCACCGCATGCGTGGGCGGTCGCCACCTCCCTCTGGCGCCCGAACCCGCCCCGCCCCTCCTCCTCTTCTTCGGCGCGAATGCTCCGCCGGAAGATCCGATCCCGGTCCCTCCGTGCTCGGCGCGCCGCGGCGGCTCCTCCGACGCTGCTCTCCCCGCGCGCGCGCGGATTCTGCGCGCCCGGCCCCGCGCCCGGTACTCACGTGACCTGCGGCGCCGTCCCTCCCACGCCCGTTCGGGGGGCCGTGGCGCGTCGGGCGCGGAGTGTTCCTCGCCCGCGGACCAAGATTCCGCGGGGCTCCGCTCACCGCCGCGTCGCGGCGGGGCTCGCGTGCGTCCCACGGGCGCGCGGACTCGTGCGCCTCGCGAGACACCGGCAGGCGTGGGGCGCGGCCCCTTCCTCGCCACGAGATCGGCCACCCTCTGCTCCCCTCGCCCGGCTGAGCGGCACCGCCGTTGGGATCCACTCGTGGCCGCGGAGGAAGGAGCAAGGGGCGGCTGGCGCCGGGGCAAAGCGAGGCGGGCGAGACATGACGAAGGAGGTGACAGAACACGCGAGGAACACGCCAAGGAGCCAACCGGGCCCGGCCGAATGGAATTGCCAACCCTTCAATTCCATTTGGGCCGTGCTATCTCGGTGCGACGGCCCGGCCCCGGGCCATGCTAGAACGGGCCAAACTTGAACCAAACACCCAAAAGTTCTGGTACATCCAAGCGCATACACCACAAATTGGAGCAACCAAACACACCTTGGAAGTTGGATGGGAACTAAGACTGGTTTCCTCGCCCCGCTGTGATGAAGCCGACAGTTTCCTCGTTGGAACGAAGACTGGTTTCCTCGCTGTGCTGTGATGAAGCCGACAGTTTCCTCGTTGGAACGAAGACTGGTTTCCTCGCTGTCAGCTGTCAGGACCAAGCAGCAGCGGGCGTCATGCATGACGCACTGCTGCATGGACGGTCAAGACCATGTGGCAGCGTGGACAACGGAGCCACGGAGTATTTTGTGAGCGGCAGCAAACTAGCAAAGGAACACTGAGCTGCCATATGGATAACTAGCAAAGGAACACTGAGAAGCCATTCAGCCTTGCTCACACTGACTCACGCACAAGCCCAGCATCCACTGGCAATGGAGCCAGTCGCGGTCGTGGCGTTGCCGTTCCCGGCGCAGGGCCACCTGAACGCGCTGCTGCACCTGTCGCTGCAGCTCGCGGCGCGCGGGTTGCCCGTGCACTACGCGGCGCCCGTGGAGCACGTCCGCCAGGCCCGGTCGCGCGTCCAAGGCTGGGGCGACGACACCCTCGGCCGCGTCCACTTCCACGAGCTCACCATCGCGTACGCCTCCCGCCTCCGGACCCCGCCGCCGAATCGGCCTTCCCTCCCACCTCGTGCCGCTGTGGGGGCCTTCGCCGCCGACGCGCCGGCCGCGCTCGCGGCGCTCCTCAGCGAGGTCTCCACCTCCTGCCGCCGCGTCGTCGTCCTGTACGACGTCGCCAACGGGTTCGCCGCCGAAGTGGCCGCGCGGCTGCCCGACGCCGAGGGTACGGGCTCGTATGCACCGCGGTGTCGGGCATGGTCGGGTGGACGGACGCCGGCAGCCGGCTCGTGCGCGACCGCGGGCTCCAGTTCCTCCCAGTCAGCTCCTTTGTGACGGAGGAGTTTCAGACTTCCGTTGGCAAGCGGGCGAGATGGGAGCAGTCCATACCCTGCAGCGTCGGCATCCTCGCCAACACGTGCCGCGCGCTCGAGGGCGACTTCATCGATGTTTACGCGCAGCAGCTTGCCGCCGCCGCCGGCAAGAAGCTCTTCGCCGTCGGCCCCTTGAACCCGCTGCTGCTGGACGCGAACGCGAGCTCGCCCAAGCAGGAAAGCAATAAGGAGCGGCACGAGTGCCTGGACTGGCTCGACAAGCAGCCGGCGGCATCGGTGCTCTACGTGTCGTTCGGCTCTATATCGTCGCTGCGAGACGAGCAGATCGAGGAGCTCGCCGTGGCGCTGCGCGACAGCAGGCTGCGGTTCATCTGGGTGCTGCGCGACGCCGACCGGGCCAACATATTTGCGGACGACGGCGTGAGCCGGCACGCCAAGTTCCTGCCCGAGTTCGCTGGGCACACCAAAGACAGGGGGCTGGTGATCACCGGGTGGGCGCCGCAGCTGGAGATCCTGGCGCATGGCGCCACAGCAGCGTTCCTGAGCCACTGCGGCTGGAACTCGATCATGGAGAGCATGGGACACGGGAAGCCCATCCTCGCATGGCCGATGCACTCGGACCAGCCATGGGACGCTGAGCTGGTGTGCAAGCACCTCAAGGCGGGCATCCTAGTCCGCCCGATGGAGAAGCAAAAGGGAGGTGATTTCGGCAGCGGCCATACAAGAGGCCATCGAGAAGATGATGGTCTCTGATGAAGGGCACAAGATCCAGCAGCGTGCAATGGCGCTGGGCGAGGCTATCCGTGCGTCGTCAGCTGCAGGGTCAGAGTCCAAGGATCTTGACAAGTTCATTGCTCACATCTCAAGGTGATTCGGGGACCGGTATTAAGTTTAGAGAACTGTTCCGGTACACGTTAAAATACGTTTAGATACCCGAATTATATACTAAAATAGATTAATATTTATATTACATAATTAGTTCCGGAAAGATACAACAAATTTATTTGGAGATTTAAATCTTCTACTTTTTTCTACGTGAATCTCGAAACTTGTGGCAGACGAAAACCCAAAACGCGTTTAAAGTTCTTTTACGTGAATCTCGAAGCAAAGTTCTAGTTAATTAATTGTTAAATTGATTGTTTTTCATTTTGGATCCCGTACGGGTCAGGCCATTCCATCGCCCAATGCACGCCCACATACAGCGTCCCATCTCATCGCCGGCCTCCTCTCCTGGTCCCCTTTCTCTTCATTTTTCACGTCGAGCCGAGCGCGGCGCTACAGCCACCAACGGGGACATGCCAACGATCTACTGGGCGTGTTTGATATGGGCCAAAAATGCCCGGTCTGGTTCCCGGGATGCATATCCGCGTGTTTGATGCCGTTGTCCCTGTTACTGAGCCTGCCCCTTGGGATGCAAAATCCCCTCTCTCTCCTGGCTCGAGCCGCACGCTCCTCCCTCGTGTTCCTCCTCGGCCTGGCTCTGGCCGCGCTCGCGCGGGCGAATCTTGGGCGATGGTGGGAGCTCGAGCTGGCTCTCGCGAGCTCGCGCGGGAAGTGGAAAACTTCTGCGCGCGCTTCTACCCCGCGCCATGGCCTTTTAATCCCCCTCCCCCCTGTTCTCCTCTCCACTATCCACTCCCATTGAGTCATCGTCGACGAGGTAAGCTTATTTCTTGCCGGGCGTTAAATCGTGGTCTTCCCCGGGCTTCCTCTCCCTTCCCCCGTGTGGATCTGTGGATCTGCGTCCGGGCGGCGTGGTTCTCTCGCGGGTTCTAGCGAGGCGGTCTTCTTCCTCTTCTTCTACTTCTCCGGCGAGACGGTGTTGGTGGTCGTGGATCTGCCTGATCTCTGCTTCCCATCTAGATCCGCTATGTCCTTCCCACCTCCGTCCGATTTGAGCGAAGAGCTACACCCCCTCCGGCTCACCCGAGGTTAAATCCATCATTTTTTTTCTCATATGTTTGGTTTTTAGTTAACTGTTGGCTCATATCTGAGTATTAATCGTTGACGTTTGCTATTCGATGGTTAATCGGGGTCGTCTTATACTTGCTTAGTTGTTCTTTGTTCATGGTACCATGTCGATTTGATTCATCTTGTTATTTTGATTAGCTGTTCTTGCATGTTACAACATCGATGACTTGCAACTTCAGTAGGGGACATGGATAATTAGGCGGCTTGGATTAGCCGTTTCCGTAAAACGAGGACGAGCTCGCTCCGTGGCGGCAACCTAGGGTTTCCGGCAACAAGAACAAGAGCCTTGCGGGTTGCGATATGCCATCCTCAAACAAATAAGTTCCTATTTCAATAGGGGTACCGTAGATAACGAGGTGTCAATAGTGACTTCAGTAATCTATGAATCACAATGGCTCGGTCCTTCAAACGTGCTCATCATAGAGGTAGGGTTTGCGTGTTTGGTCATAGAGGTGAGTGTATGTGAGCCGTCTCATTTTTGTATCGTGTACTTAAAAAAATGCAAATATGACGAGAATAAAAAGTGATTAAATTTAGAAAGAAATCAATGCAAGGGCATTTGAGTGAGTGAAATGTCCTAATTGGCTAGAGGAGGTGAATAACCTATTAAAATCTCTAAAAAGTTAATTAAATTTAGGAAGAAATCAATGCAAAGGGATTTGAGTGAGTGAAAGATCTTAATTGGCTAGCCTATTAAAAATCTCTAAAAAATAATTAAATTTAATAAGAAATCATGCAAGGGCATTTGAGTGAGTAAAAGGTCCTAATTGGCTAGAGGGGAGGTGAATAGCCTATTAAAAATATCTATAAAAGCACTAGATGAAAATTGTTTAGTATGACAAACGGTGAAAAGCATGTTTTGTCTAGCCTAAAGAGCAATTCTAGCTATTGCGATCCCTATCACTCATAAGGCTACATCACTGCTTACTACATTAGAGAGCAACGAGCTAAACTAAAACGCTAACTACCAAAGCTACTCAACTAGCAAAACTACCACAAGCTCTACACAAGATAAGCTAGGAAATGTAAATGAAAGGTGAACCTTTAGGGATGAAAACGGTCGAAACGATCGGAAGGAGGCCAAATCACTTTCATTTTCTTTTTATTTTTTGAAAACGAAATCAATACGATATTGTCGGATACGAATACGGCGCGGTATTACGGGAATTTCAAAAATGATATAGTCGGTCGGAAAATACAAATGATAACGGGTCGAAATCTATGGCAATAGTATCCTCAAAAATGATAAATAGACCAAAACGTAGGAAATGAGAAGAGCCATATAACTCGTAATATCACCACAGTTCTTGACGAAGACACAAATAAACGATCAAGTTCTAAGTTGAGTTGACATAGCATAGTGATAAAAACAAGAATTATTAGAGATCCTTCTTCATTAGAGGTTGTTCCTATATATGTGCAATCCTTGTCATTTAGTTAGTTTCCAAAAAAGTATTTGTCTTATGTGCATGTTGTTTGCATGTGTCTTTGATTCGGTAATTACCAACGGTCAATTACCGGTTAAATACATGAATCTTCAAAAAAAATCAAAAGATGGCAAAATTCTTTCCGCTTTTGTTTCCATTTATTTGTACCATTATCATTTTTTCGGTTACCATACGCTTTCGTTTACGCATGAAAATCGGAAAAAAAAAACAAAAAAAATGAATTCGAAAAATAGAAAATTATCATTTTTTTTTTCCCTATGAACTTTATACGACCGTTGATGAGAAGGATGGTGCCAATCATTGGGATAGAAATCGGGATGAATGCTTGCGCCGCATCGGCTCTGGGAACCTTACCGCTCCGAAACCGGGACGTCATGTTGCCTATGTTGCCGGTGATAGCGGGCGAGGGCAAGAGAGAGAGGGGGACAACAAGCGAAACGGTGAGGGCGGCGCACACCGCCACGAGGCTAAGGGCAAGGGAGAGGGCGACGGTAAGTGGAGGAGACTACAAAGGTGAAACATTGTGGCGAGTGAAGGAGACTAAAGGATTTTTTTTCTTTCCTTTTTGTACCATGGGTACAAGATTTCTTTTCTTTTTCTTTTTACCTAGTGGATGTGGATCACATGGATGGAGGCTAGGAAAAGTGTCCACTCTTTAGTTTCTTTATAGTTGCGGCTAAATGCTTTGAGGGATGGGTCTCAATGACAACATGTGATTTGTGGCCCGTGGTCGTAGTTGTTGGCAAAAACGCGAGTCAAACCCCGAAATTTGGAAAACAAGCACGTTTTATGCCCCCTTCCTTCTCCTAACGCGCCGCGTGCACCTCCACACTTTGGACGCGTGTTGGAGAAACGAATCAAATGCTCATAGGAGTGTGGCTCCTCCAAGTTCTTGTAGAGGTTAGTGGCTTAGCTCAGCTCCTTGTACGCCACTGCTCGTCTACACGACTTATCGTCCTAGGGCATAGCTTCACCGGCCGGCTTGAAATCTCATGTTTGGTTTTGGAAATTGATGACACCTTGTTATGCTAATCCTTTGCTCTAAGTGTACTTAAGAGATAGAATTGCATGGATGACGTGGAGCAACATGATAATGGACATGGACGTTGATGATGGACATGATGGATCATCGAGCTCACATGATTGGAATGGAAAGGACCCGAAGATCAAGGCAAAGGTGTAGCTTGATAGGGTTTGATTTCGGTGATCAAGGCACTATAGAGTGTGATCAAATTTAGGATAGATAGCCGACTATCAAGAGGGAATGCCACAGCTAATCCGATAAGAAAGTGCCTCTAGGTTCTTGGTGACTTGCATAAGCATTTAGAATCTAGTGCACTAACTTCGCCCTTGTGATATCGATTGCGATATGCTAACACACGTGCTATCGGGATGTACTTCGACGTGTTGGCAACTTGTGAGAAGAGGCGAAACTTGGAAAGATGGAAAGACGACGACGCGGCGTTGAAGAGGAGCTTCAACTGCTGCGCCGGACGCTGGGCATGCTACGTCTGGCGCATCCGGCACAGTGTTGTGCCGCCCGGGTGTGAAGAACGGAGCGCTGGCGCGCCCGCTCTCTTCTTTGGCTGAGCGGTGATTTTCGATCCTGGCGTCCGGCGCACACAACGGAACTCTTATTCGCGGGAAATTGCACGTCGCTGACGCCGCTCGCGCGTGGCCGGGCGCGATCGGCGCCGGGACCCCCGCCGGGCCCCGGGCGCCGGCGGGCGCAGGAGTTTTGCATAAGCGCTGGCGCGTCCGTAAGCGTCTCGTCTCGGGCGATTTGAATCCAACGGCCATATTTTGGAGTGGGCTCTATAAATATGTGTTTGGCCGGTTGGGGAGTAGCTCTCTTGCACATTTGAACACTCAACACACTTGTGAGCCAAAGAAACTCCCCTCCACTCATCTCTCTAGCCTAACTTCGATTCTTGGGTGAGATTGAGTGAGATCGAAGTGTATTTGCTTGTTGCTTGCATCTAGAGGCACTTCATCCTTGGAGGAGCTGCGGGATTTCGTTTCTCTTGGGAATTTGCTTGGTTCCCTAGCGGCTTGGAGTTCGTGGAGGTGTTGAGTTCGATTGGAGGTTGTTCGAGGCCACACTAGTGGACTTGTGAGGGGTTGATCCTACCCCGTGGGAGATTCGCGAAAGGAATCACTAGTGGATTGCTCGAGGCTTGTGGATCCCCTCTTGTGAGTATTTCATTGAGCTCCCACCGTGGGATTTGGCACCAGTCATTAAGCTTGTGGAACATCAAGTGGGTGTATCGCCACAACGGGGACTAGCGTGCCGGCAAGCGCGTGAACCTCGGTGAAAAATCATCGTGTCAATTGTCTTGAGCTTGTTGGAGATTTCATATTGATCACGGTGATTGGCTTCAACCTCGACACTCCTCGGTGATATTGTATTCGTGCCTCTCCTCGCTTTACTTAGTCTTGTGTAGCTTACTAACTTAGTTGTGAATTGTGTAGCTTGTTAGCTTATCTAGCTTGAATAGCACTCTTGATAGGATTTGCTAGCTCAATTTGATCAACTAGAAGTAAATTAGCAACCTAGCCTTTATGTGCATTAGAGACTTTACAATTGTGTAGAATTGCTAGGTGGCCTGCATAGCTAGTTGAGGTAGCACCGCTTTATTACGCTTTGCCGTTTTATTTACTCACCGGTTTGCTAAGTGTTGTTATAAATTTTTAATAGACTATTCACCCTCTCTGGCCATTAGGAGCTTTCACGGCTCCTCGCTGCCGCTCGTCACCGTGAACCATCGAATGGTTCACGCTGCAGCTTGGGAAGAGACACACATGGAGTTCTCTAAGGTGATGCCTCAGCAAACGACACTCATGACGCAGCCGGAGAACGCCTTGGAGTTGTCGGTCTCTACGATCGCTTTGATGTCCGCGGGTTCTTTGGCCTGTACCTCGAGGGCGAGGGCAGCGGCAGCCACTAGAGGGTCGACGTGCTCTCATCGGCACGTTCCTCATTTCCTCCACAAACCACACTGGCGTGTTCTAGCGAATGACACTGGATGATGTGGCAAACCTCTACGTGTACCACTAGGCTAGCGGCTCCAAGGCCTGGACTGGACATTCCCGGACCTTTAATCCCCAAAGAATCCCTCCAAGGAGGCACCATCCACGTCACCTCAATTTTTTTGATTGGTCCGTGTTTTTTTACGAATAGATTCTTCCATTATTTCAAAATCGAATCATGGTTCAGACAAGCCCTCAGTAAATAGTAACTCTGTTTTTTTTTTTTTACTTCTTACCCCCGTAATATCCGTCCTCCTACACACCCGAAGAAGACAAAATTTCGATTCCGTGGCGTTTTTCCGTTCACCCACCCGCCTCTCGCTTTTGCAAAACCACCCCTGCCTCCCCACCAAATAAATACCGCGGCCTCCCAGAAAAAAAAAAAAAAATCCCGTCACGGCCTCCCTCTCCTCCCGCGAAACCCGACGCTCCCGCGACGCGCCGCTCCGCCCGCCACGGCCCAGCGGCGGCGGCGGCGTCCTCCTCCCCGCGCGCCGCCCTTCTCCTCCCCCTCTCCCTCCCCCCGGCGTGCTCTACTGTCCCTCTCCCTCGTGCTACAGGAAACCCTAGGCATCTTCTTCTTCGGCGGCGTGGCGTCACGGCGGCGATGCCGGCCTAGGGTTCCGTGCGGCAGCGACATGGCGCCCCGGGGATGAGCAGCGGCGTCGCGTCTCGTCCCCACGGCGGTCGTCCCCGGCTGCTGCGCTGTGCGTCCCCTCCTCTCCTGTGCTCCATGAAACCCTAGGTGTCTCTCTCTTCCATGGACAACAGGCTGGAGCAGTGCAGCTGATCTGGTATATCTTTTACTAATTTTCTTTCCATGTTAGTTAACTGGCCTCTTTGTGATCTACGAAAAAAAATGGATTCACTTTGATTCTATTTCGTCTTCAGAGAAGAGATAAAAATAGGTTAACCCTTTACTACTACATTTGGGCTGATTCTATTTCTCCACGTAGGAGAAGCCCAAGCGTAGAACCTCCAGCAAACATAACCTTTTATTGCTTTTATTTATTTATATGGAATTTTAAAAAAACTTTTCTCTGGAACCTATGTGTTTTGTCCCATTGGATTGTGTTTGCTGCTCAACTATGTTTCCCTTCTCTTACAGTCGTAGTTAGAAATGGTTTTCCTTGGTAGTGGAAATAGCATAATTATTGCCTCTTCCTTACCTTTTTTTTGTGCAGTTTTGTTATTGTACAGTATCTAATTTCTTTCTTCTCCACTTAGCTTTTTTGGCTGCTGAATACTCTCCTAGAGAACTCAAGGAAAACATCAGAGAAGGATTTATCAATCCAAAGATATGTTCCTATACCTTTGTCGATGGGTTCCAAACTGTGACACACTTCATGTGGTTTAATTCGATGGGTTCCAAACTGTGACAAACTTTACTTTGATGGGTTCCAAACTATGGCAAAACTTCATGCTCTAATCCGTGAATATAGAGATGCCCAGAAGGTTTGTCTCATGTAATCTCTTGTTTCATAGCTATATGTATTTTGCTTTCTCCGCATTTATTTTTTGTTTCAATTTCGAGATTTTCTTGAATCAGGAACTCAAACTTATGTTGGCTTTTGCACGGTCGCTTACCCCTTATTGCAAAGGTGGGAGTGTTTCAGCATGCTTTACAAAAAACTGAGGGAAATGACCTTGTCAAGGTATTGTGCTATATCTTCTCTCAATGAGTACGCCCTTCATGTATGACATTGTAGCGTCATTCTATATAGATAAACTGTGGCAAGTTCTGTGGTTAAAGAGTCGAACTTTAGAAGTATGGCTTGAGCGCCACAGAAGCTACACTACAAGCCTGGCTGTTATGAGCATGGTACAAGCCTATCCATGTCTCTCAACTTTCTTGGATACATTAATGCAGCACCATGTTTCCCTTCCTCCTGGTTCTGTTGGGATTATAAGCTACATTGCCTCTGCTGATCAGTAAAATTTGCAGGTTAGTATAAATTATGCCTTTTCTGCTGCATTTGTCTTTATTTTTCCTTAAATTTGCTTAAACCCTTTTTTGCTTCTGCCCACTAATCGACTTTAATTAAAAGGTGGTTGTGTCCACCTACTGACCAGCGGCGCTTTATGTTTAGATTTAGCCTCACTGATTATAGAATGTGAACACATTATTTTCCCTTCAGATGACTTACATCTCAAATTTGTTCATTGCTATTTCCTTTGGTTATGCTTTGTAGAATTCAATTGCCTGTGCCCCTAACAAATGTATTTATGTGTGTGCACATGTGCAATTCCATAGTTGCATTTGTTTTTTTTTTTTTTTCGCACTGGTTTCATGGGGATATATATTTTGTTACTGTGACAATGTGAATAATCTCATTGGTTTCAGGTGCCATAGATGCCGCCTGAGAAGCCTGCCTGTCTGCCCGTATGCCGGTATGCAGATACTGTAACAAATCTCAAAGGTCAATCAGATAAGGATCATGGCATCAAGTTTGTAGATCAGTGTCGACGAGCTTGTGGAGGCTACTACTTATTGTAAGAGCAGCAGGTACCTTCTGAACCTATGTACTCGATCTAGATCTCTTATATAACATAGAAAAAAAAAGAAACCACACAAACACTTTGCTAAAAATAAACAATATTATGAGCAGCGCTGCTTATGGTTCATCCTTCTCTGTAGCTAACAGATAACCGCTTATGTAAAGGCTTCTGTTGTGCTGCTCTTTCTATATAATGATTAGGTGCATGTGTCTTATATGTAGTTTACTTTCAGGTATGTTTGCAGATAAACTAAGTTGTACCTTTTCCATTATTAGACCAAAACACTTCTCATATATTTTTTTTAGGTTTATACAGACATTTGGATATGTTTGCTACCTATATACACTCATATACCTTACGCTTGTATAATGTCACCTCCTATCTTAGTTCTAACCTAAATGCATGTTCTGCTCTATTTCTTCATTTCTTCCTTCCCTAACTTGCTTGGTCTCCATATGGTATTTATTTTGATTATGTCTCTGATCCTTTGAATTCGTTTTCTTTGTTTGCATATTTATTTTTATTACAAATAAGGTTGTTGTTCTGGGAAAAAAACACACGTCTGAATGCATTGTGATATTGTTCTAATATTCTCAGTATAGTAGTAGTTGGTAGCTGGGAACTTTCTATTCAGTAAGGACTTCCAGACTGCTATGGTTGTCATCAGCAGTTGAACATGGTGCTCTCCTTTGTTTCAGCCCAATCTTGCCTCTCTTTTTTCAATATTATTGCAGTGCATATTGTACTGAATGTTCATGGTTTACCAGGTTCACTGACAAAATTAAGATTATTGCAACACATATTGTACTGAATGTTTTCTCTTTGCCAGGTTTATCGAGAAAATTAGAGCTATTCTTAGGGCCTATAGTAAAAGAGCACGCCATGTATATGTATGGACAGTTTCTTCACACAACTACTACATATCATGAGCAGGTATTTGTTCTTTTCTTTTCCCACCTACCTTACTCAACGATTTCCAGCATGTATTTATTGGTTCACAGGTATAGACACTATAATTCAACATTGCTAAAAGGTACGCTACGTACATTTCGTTGTCATGTATAGACACTATGATTTCCCATCGCTCAGACTTGCTGCATATCTACACTCTGTTAGCATGTGGTTAGTACTTTCTAATGTTCTCATATATACTAAGATAATGGGGAAGCCCTGCCTGCACAAAGTTTTCCCAGATTATTGTTAAAAACTATCATATGTGAAAAAAAGAGACCAATTATCGTAGCTTACTACAAAATTGATAGGTAAAACATTAAGTTACAGTTTGGCGTTCCCCTTTTCCATAAAAAAATAATTTCCAATTTAGTGTATTGAAATTGAATCTGTGTTTCAAAGAAAGCAGCTTTGCATGTGAACACTAACTCCATGTAATTAAAAAGAAATTACTGAGGTACCTAATCAAGAGTTTGTGCCAAAAAATGGTTCACTGCCATTGATATCTTGAGAACAATACTTATAACTTGTTTTCATCCATTTCAATAGCTTACTGCAATTAACTGGTGATATGAGATATACATATGAATAGTGTCTGTGCAGTAGGCAAAAATCTATGAAGCAAATGGTCCGCTGACCCCATCACAGGATAATTGGTCTTCGTCGGACTCATACCAGAGGCAATTTATTTTGTATTAATTCCTATGTACAGTTATTGGGTATTGTACCACTGGTTATGTTCCTTTGTTTCAAAATACGTATGTGTCCATAATAATATCCTAATTATATATATCAGCAGTGTGTGTGATCGTACCTGTACAGACCTAAAATTTAGAGTGCAAGATATTTTTTTCCATGCATGCGGAGTACTGTTCCTAACATATTGTCCTTCGTATATATTGGATTAATCGCATCGGTCTATCAATCTTATATGTGTACAGACCTGAACATACCCGCTTCGTGTTTGATTTCTCCACTGTGGATTGAGATGTTGCAGAGCTTTTGTGTTCTATCATTGCCTGCAATTCTAAAATTATTTTTCCTCGATACAATCTGATATGGCACAGGAATGTGTAGACCTTGCTTGCCTTCCTGGTTATTTAGTGGATAAGTTCAGAATTTTTTTGCCTGTATAATACAGTACAGGTGTCACCATAATGTATCCTTTTCCTTCAGATCAGTCCAGGGAGGTGGAGAAGACCAGCTCAGATTTAGTGCCTCTTCAATTTCTAACAGGTCGTCAACATGCAGCACAACAGCCTACCATCCATATATCAGTCAAGGAATCTTTAGAGACAAGTCTGCTTCGAATTGTTTATCATGTCCAGTATGTAAAATACTATGCATGAACGACTTACCTTCTTGATTTATGCCTTCTGTAACATACTTCTATAAACTTTATGCATATAATTTATAAAACTTCTATAAATCTTATGTGCATAAAATTAAATATCCTCACTCATACTCTTTCATTGCATTCCAAAGTACTACAATCCTTGTTTATTCCATCGTCATACACTAGATATATGTAACATCTAATGTTCTCAACCTCCGGTCTTCTTCCGTGTTGGCGCGCAAAGGCGCGCCAGTCAACTAGTTGAACTACATGACCATCGACTTTGAGCGGTGGAAGCTGCCAACCTCGTGCAGCGTATACGGACTGTGCGTCCCTAGGAAGGCTGAGTGCCAGTGCTTTGACAACAGCACGAGCGCCGCGGACCCACCGTGCCAGGCCAAGGAGACCACCCATCTGTGCGATGACAACGGGCAACATGTGTCTGTGGCAACGTGCTGCACCGAAAGCGCGCGTCCATGGCGACATGTTGCGGGCTGCTGATCGCTATGGGAACACGAAGAGGCAAGAGATGAGTAGGGAGGAGCCAGGCTCATGGAACGTTTGATTCTTTTCTCAGCCACTTTTCCAGCATCGTGTGTAGGCCTATAGGCACCACTGCACTAGCGATGGGATGAGATGAACCCATCCCTATCTTTTTTTTTTTTTAGTTATTTGGATTCATACCATTACAATTCTCAAAGTTTGGAGAAACGCCATTACAATTCACCTATTTTAAAATATGCCATTACAATTTTTCATTTCCCACTAATATGACATGCAATACGTCTGGAAAAGACCTGGCAGCTACAGTATAAACAAATATGTATATAGCATTGAAGCTCGTCTCTCGACACAGAGGCCCTAGATGACACCTTCTTCTTCCTCCTCTTGCCCTCTTCCATTGCCGGTCACCATCCGTAACCGTTGATGGCGAGCAATATCAGAACACGCAAAAAAGGGGACATGACCGCATTGTTTTGCCCTCTTCCACTATTGCGACGTGACCTAGAAGAATGTTTGTCTGATTTTGAAACCATCGGGGAAGAATGCCCCCAAAAAGGGACCGACATGGTGCTACTCCGAACACTCGCTCGCGAGCTCTGTGTTGGCCGCTCACCCATGTGCTACCGCTCGGCCATGAGCTGCCCGGAGCGCGAGCTCCGCGCCGGCCGCGTGCTCCCTGCTCCGCTGGTTGCTCACCTGCTGCTTGGCATTGACCGTTGATGACAGATGCGGCTCAACAATGGAAGAGGGGAAGAGGAGGAGGAAAAAGGCGACATTTGGGGCCGCACATCAATAGGAGAGAGAGGCTTGAAGACAATATACATATATTCAATACACTGCAGCTGTGCCGGATCGTTTCTATACATACTCCGTGGTATATTTGTGGATAAAAAATTGTTGTACGTTTTGAAATAGACGAATTGTAATGGCGTTTCTACGAACTTTGAAAATTGCAATGTTTCTACGGACTTCGAAAATTATCGTGGCATGAATCCAAATAACCTATTTTTTTCCTTGCGCTGGCTCGTTAGGGTAATAGATCCGACATTTTCCTCCTTCACAATTTCACTTGGCCTTCATCTTTATTTCACTTGGCCTTCATCTTTAGTTCAAAATCTGCATAGTCCGATCCTAATCCGATCTTTAGCTCAAATTAGGGTGTGTTTAGAGGCCCAATTCCAAATTTGGCACCGTAGCGAATTGAAAAGCACTGATGTTTCGTTTGTTTGTGGTACAATAGGGTAGTTAGGTTTAAAAGAATCGTCTCGCAATGTGTAACTAGTTTTTTTTATCTACATTTATATTTCAAATATACGTCTTTGGATATATTTAATCTTTGGATTTGATGTGATGGAATGCAGGAAATTTTGGAGTGCAGGCCTAGATTCGTCGCCGGCGGCCAATTCCCTCCTGGCAGCCGTCTCCTCCTTCACCGCCCGCTCTGCTTCCGTCCCGCCCGCTCGTGCTCTCAGTCCTCAGGTTCCCTCCCGCCCGCTCGTACTCTCGCCTCCAGGTCCAAGTCTGGCGGCGGCCACTTCCCTCCCGCCGTCAGAGGCGGAGGAAGGGGACAGGACACCTATAGCGGATGCGGCGAACGCGGCGGAAGAGCTGTACCGCCTCCGTGACACCTTCTTCCCCCCTGGGACCCTGCTGACGCCGATGCCGCCGCCCTCCTCGATGCCCTCCCCGTCGCCGATGCCGCCCTCGCCCTCCTCGATGCCCATTTTAGTGGGTTTTATTTTTAAGAAAGTGCGTATCCCGTCCGGTACGCGTCATCCTCTTATCTTCCCAACTGCCACTATCCAATGTTTTCTTGCATCTGATTCAGTTAGTACCACACTGGGTAGTAGTGAAACCGGTGTGGATTGCCAGCCACTAATTCGATTACTAACACTGAACTGATCACTAGGTGGTAACGACACATCTTCAGCGTGCTTAATTCCTAACAGCTTCCATATGCTTAAACAATTGTTCTTGATGCTGGTCTATGAGTCTACGATGGTTTGTGCTTTGTCGAATTATTTCATACCATGTCCTTAATCATTTTTTTCTTTTACTTTCAGAACAAAAGAAATCTCCACAACTGCGTGGTGTTTATGAATATTTGAGGGGAAAAATACTGGATGTCTTTCCTGACTATCATAAGGAGGCTGAAGACCATTTATCCAAAGCAGTATGTAGCAGGGACTAAGCAGCTCTTCGTATACAATTACTCCGATAAGAAATTTAACATTTCCTGTTTCTTCTATATGTATTAGGTAAAGCTGAATCCATCTCTTGTAGATGCATGGTTATGTTTGGGTAATTGCATTTGGAAGAAGGGGGATCTATCTGCAGCAAAGAATTGCTTTTCATTAGCACTAGGAAAGGTAAATGTAACCTGTAAGTAGTTCCAACTTCAAAGTATGCATTTCAATATTTTTGAAGTATCCAGCATATTTTTTGTCTGGCAGGGTTCGGATAAGAAAGTCCTGTGCCAGATCTCCATGCTTGAAAGAAGTATGGCTCAAGGTGAGGATGTCCCTATATATATAGTTCCCTTTCTAATAAGTTTGCACAGTTGATTCTCTCCGCAACATCTATATCTTATTACCAATTATTATGTCAAATCTTGAACATATTGATGAATTTATCATGCTTGTATTTCTATCTAAGCTCAAGCAACTTCTAGTTCTCGATAGAACAATACATTTCAAAGGATGCAGCTATTCCAACTGAGCTTAAGAGCAACATCAGCAAGGCCTGTTTTATTCTTGCCCTTTATGCTAAAAGTGATATGTCATGCAGCATACACATTATGCCAGCATCTCCTCTAAACTGTAACCATCTTATCGTATTCAATTTTAAATAATAATAATATTAATATCCTAAATTCTTATGGAAAGCTGGATGTTTGTGAAAACATACACATTTTTCATGGAAAGGCACTCTTCTATGAATAGAAACATTTCAGTGACACCTTTAATGATTAATGAATTATATATTATTGATTGATGATACATCGTTTAAGTGACCTCTGCAAAAGTGCAGGTTGCATACTTTTTGTGCACTAAACTAAGCTTGAATTGTATGATTGCCTTAATGACCAGGTCAAGCTTCAATGTACTTTGAGCATGGGGTCGAATGAGCTTGATAACTGTATTCAAATGCAGACATGCTTCTTCAACACTTTAATTGCCATCACAAAAATCCACCAAATTGATCAGATTTGACAAACTTATAAAAAATGTCTTCCTTGGTACCATAGCTTAATTTTCTGGTTGAATTCATTTTTAGGTCATAATGGACTGAGTGTAGCACAGAGTTTTAACATGAGCCAATTTTTGAAATCTATATGTAGCACATGAGCTTCAGTTTTTATATTTTCCCTCCTGATGCTCAAATAACCGTGAGAGTTTTGAAGGGCATTGCTGCAGAAAGCTCTAATGCTGAGCTGATGCTATATCAATATAGCTCTCCAATGTTAATTTTGCACCTATGGTCTTATTAGAAACACATTTTTTTTTTTTTTTTCAAATGAAGATTTCTGAGTTAGTTGTTTCCTTTTTCGTGTTCTTGTTTTTCAGGTAGTGAAGACCAGGCACTTTTAGTAGAAGAGAGCATTAAGCATGCAAAAGAAGCTATTATGCTGGACATTAGAGATGGCAATTCTTGGTGTAAGAGTTGTTTTACTTAAATGTAGTTATAGAAGTTCTGTTTCAGTACATAGTTCACACTTGTTATATAGGAGTCCATAACCATTTCTGCAGTCTGTAGTATTCTTGTAGCACATGTTTAACATTGATGCGTTCTTACTTTCTTGTTACGACATTGCATTGGAAAATAGATGCGTTGATTGTATGGTTCTATTATCTACCTTGAATCTTGCATGAAGGGATTCCTATTTGTTTAGGCCCATTTTCGAGTTGTATGGACACATAACCAAAACCATGCCCTATTGGGATCCATGAACATGCAAATGCAACCATTTGAGTTTAAACATGCAATATTTTCTCATATTCCTTAACTTTGCCAAAGTTCATTTGGCTGAGCAGCAGCACTACAGTGACTTATGCAAATATTCCTTTAACAAAGGCTGTTAATATGCCCTTTAATTTCAGATAATATGGGCAATGCTTATCTCACTAGTTTCTTTGTGGGAGGAGCCTGGGATCACACCAAGCTTCATCATTCAGTGAAAGCATATCAAAATGCTGTAAGTTGGCATTCGTACCTTTTGTTTGTCTCTTGTTAAATTTTTTAAGAAGTGTGACATATAACCTGTCATTTGTGTTTGTCAAACACCCCCCCTCTCATTTGTAGATTTCTATGTCATTTTTCTGTGCCTCATTTCTACTGTTGATCTTGTTGGACTTTATGTGCAGGAGAAGGATAAAATTATGAATTTAAATCCGGACCTCTACTATAACCGTGCCACAGTAAGTGTTCCAGACAAATTTAGTTGCTTCGGAACAAACTAAATAAGCTTCTCAAAAACGCGGGAGAGCTGTGTTTCTTTGTATTAATAAGAAAAATGGGCGAGAACCGTTACAACACACAACATACCAACACAAAAACAAAAACACAGATCAGCATACTTTATGTAGAGGGTACTACAGCCCCTCTTTGGGTCTACACGCATATAACTCTATATTTGGGCCTAGTGCCTATATGGCTAGGATAGATAGATTGATCTCTATTAGGCAAGGATCTCTGCTGATTGTTTCTGTTTCTACAAACCCTCGGCCATGCTTGCCTATATATGTGTAACACCACATCAATCAATCTACTGTTTCCTTGTGCCTAACCTTACACGGTATCATTCGCCCAGGCTTCTCCCGGCCTTCTTCCGCTGCCTAGGCGCACCCGTGCGCTATCTCCTCCCTTTGGTCGCCGTCATGCTGACCGATGCTACCGCCTCTCTCGCCAAGAGTTCCTAATAAAGCCTCCTAATATAGGATTTTTGTCAAGAATAGGAAAAACCCATCTTCAAGAGTTCCTAATACCACCTCCCAATCTTTTAGCACATGGAAGAAATCACTGAAAGGGCGCAAAGATTCACGCGTCTACTACGATTGTATGAAATCTAAAGTTGGAAGGGTATGAAAAAGAATAAAGTGTAGGAAAGGGCTCTTGATGCAAATGTACAAGAGAGAGAATATATAAAAGTGGTTGGGATAATTTAGCAATAGAAGAATATATAAAAGTGGTTGGGATAATTTAGCAATAGTATAGGATTCCTGATATAAAATTGTATTTTATATTTTAGGAGTGAATTATTGGATACTGTTGGAGATGATCTTATTTATGTCTCCTAATACTTCTTTAGGAGTTGGAAAACACCGTTTTTTGGGAACAAATTATTGGGTACTCTTCGAGATGCTCTTAGATCCTGCAGGTCGAGCACAAAGCAAGTATTTGAGATTCCTCCCTTGATCGCTGAGTATTAATTAAAAATAAAAGGGTAATAAACTAGTGCTGCGGCTGCCTACCACCCTAATTCTTGTGAGAAGTGGCAAGCACAGAGCAAGTGATCACAGAGTGGCAGCAAGAAGGGTGTGGTTGACCTCACCGTGTTGGGTCAATCACTTGCTCCGCGATCAAGAGGAATTGATCGCAATCCGAAATGGAGTTTGTTTAAAAAAAGGGTAATAAACTAATGTTGCCTGCCACCATGGATGTTTTAAATAAACTCCATTTTATAAATATTTTATAGCTTTGGCCATGCTGCCCAGTGCCATGGCAAATTATTGCTGCCCGCCACTGTACATGTGAAAAAGGATTTTGGATTTGGAAACAAGATAGGTATAGTTATTTATAAGTATTTTTTTTAGTTTTTTTCTTAAAAATATCAATTTCTTAGATACCCAAACCTACCGAGTGCAATAATTATTTGCTTGTGATTTCAACCGTGTTCCTCATAGGCTGACAAATATTTAGAAAATTACGAAAGGGCCCTTCGTGGATTTGAAGTTGCAGCTTTAAAAGATCCTGGGCTTGGTGCTGATACAGAAGTTCAGAAGATCATCAGTCTCCTTGATAAGCTTGAAAATGCAATGAAGGTAAGTTACAATATATAGAAATTGTCCCTGTATGTAAGTATGTTATGTAGACTGCCGAGAACATAACATATGCTGTATCACATTGACAGAATGGTTGTGCAGATTTGTTAATAATGGAAGCTTAATATTGATAGGGCTAGGGGACTGGATGATTTATTGATGATCTGGGGATTATTATTCAACAATGGCTAAACCTAAGCCCTCCCTGGAAGGCTCTGACCGACAGTACTGTGCTTCAGCAGTTCAGCCTGCCTCTAACAATCAGCCATCCCTTAGTTATATCCCCTAATGGCTGTATAGCGAACCTGCTAACCAATCTCCTATTCTTGCTCTCCAGAACCTAACTTGTAGCAGCGGTTCCCCTAACAGATAACTATGGCCCAGAATTAGCCACTAGAGGCTGCTGGCGCCTTCTTCTTCCTAGTGTACTGCTTTCTAATGAAAGCGCACACAACACTTCCACCGCCATGTAAAAACAGCTTGTCCTCCTTGAGCTAGAATTTGGGATAAGTGGTCTTGAAATCTTCCAGCAGCCCCCTGGTGGAATCAGTGGGGTTCTAGCCGAGCCACTGCACCAGGAGTTCCCATACACCATGGTTGAGATGAGACCGAGCACCGCTGAGAGACGGCGCAGCCGCGCACGAAGTCCCAGACGCATTGGCTCGTGTGGGGCCGGTAGAAGGATGTGTGCAGATGGTGCAGTGTCTTTTGGACGCCCTCGTGGCTGGGAGCTGTCGAGCTGAGGCTACATTGTGGACAAGTCAGGTCAAAGATGCGGCCACGATGCAAGAGGAATCCGTTAACGGTGGTCTAGTTGGCACCTGCGAGGCCCTAGTCAATCTCGTGGCGCTTGGCGACTATCTCCGGCAATGCCTTGCCTTTGCTTGAAACTCGTTGAACAGGAACAACGTACCCATGTAATGGTGGAGAGGCGCTGATCCAGGAGGAATTTTAGGCGATGTAGTTGGTTTGGACGACAAATGGTCTCACCTAGATATATGGCTTCCAGTGCCACACGACTTTCATCAAGCCATGCTCATGCTCGTAGGTAGCCATGGCGTGTTGAGGTGCCACAACGCAGCTGAAGAACATGATCAGGCCTGTGCCATGGTGGAGGACGACACTCTCGAGCTTCAGGCGTCGCAGTCGATGAGCACCGGCCCGGAGGTGAGAGCTGACCTGAGGGCGTCAAAAGCCACGGAGGCTGTGCCGGCCGAGCGGAACACATCACGCCTGAGGAGGGCCATCAGTGGTGCTGCGGTGACACCATAGTTGTGGGTGAAGAGGATGGGCATGTGGATGGCCACAACTGCCTCCGACCAGGTACTCCACTTGACGCTCAGTGAACGAGCACTTGGAGTGCTTCAGGAACAGGCTGTGGGCGCATAGTGTGTTGAAGATGGAGGATGTGTTGCAGATGCTCCATGAGGGGCATGCTGTATATCAGAATGTTGTCAAAGAACACGAGCACAAAGCGGCGAGAACCTCATTCCGGGGCATTGGTCAAGCTAAACGCCATGACCACAGACTCAAAGTGCTCGTATTTGAGTTCGTAACGCCGTCTTGTGGATGTCATCGGTGTGCATACAAACTTGGTGAAGTGGCGCCGCGGGGCTCGTCCAACAGCTCATTGACGATGGGCATGGAGAACATGTCGCACACAGTCTTGGCATTGAGTGTGTGGTAGTCGTTGCAGAATCTCCACGAGTCGTCCTTGCGCACGAGGAGGATGGGTGAAGAGAATGCCGATGTGCTGGTGGAGCATGTCAGCGCATTGCCGCTCAAGCTTGTGTTTGAGAAGTTGTGGGTAGTGGTAGGGGCGGACTGGGATCGGGGCTGTCCCAGGAAGGAGGTGAATCTGGTGACCATAGAAGCGGGCCGGCAACAGTGATAATAGGGTGTCGAAAATGTCGCTAAACTCGGCCACGAACAGCTAGAGGTCTAGGCGATTAACGGCGTGGAGGCGGGGACCCCTGGGCGCTGCGACACTAGTCCACCGGACGCGGTGATCTTGGCGCCAAAGCGCCATGGTCTAGCAGTTGAGGTCCCAAGGGATGGGCCCAAGGACTTTGAGTCGGTGGTAGCCCAGAACGAGCTTGTAGTTGATGCAAAATGCTGACTCATCAACTACGAGCTTGTTCTGGGCTACTTTAGTTATATCCCCCTAATGGCTGGCTGTACACTAACAAACCTGCTAACCAATCGGCGGCGAGGAGTTCACCATCGACGCTGAACTCCTCGCCGCCGATGGTGGCAGCAGCAGCTCCCCTAACAGATAACTATGGCCCAGAATTAGCCACTAGAGGCTACTGGCGCCTTCTTCCTAGTGTATTGCTTTCCAAATGAAAGCGTCCACAACAAATATGTTCATGAGGTTTGTCGATTGTCAAACTAACTGCATTTATGCAAAATGCTAAAATGATATTAATCTTTTTCTGTTTTCATTAAAAGTTGAACATTACCTGTTTTCTGTGAGTCACTGTGATATATCTTGCTAGTGATTTGTGGTAGACATGCTGAAACAGTTTACTTTTTAGTTTGCATTTGTTGGACATGTATTTTGATGAGAATGCATTGAGTAAATGAACACGACATTCTGGTTTGAAAATTATTATATTTCTTTTATGTGAAAATCACTGACTTATAATTTTTTTTCCCACAGGGACAATTACGATCCAAAAAATTAGCATCATTTGTGTCATCCTTGAGTGGTGTCAAATGTAACTCTTACTAACACACCAATATTACTGAAATTCTAAATTTTTCTTATCGAAAAAACTTCTATTGTTACGCTTTTATATCTTTATCATGTTGCAGTGAAAACATCGCACAAGAAAGCCACCATAAGCACTCTATCAGAGGGTTTGAACAAAGGCGTTGCTGTTTTGGGAAAAGTTGTTCTTTTCATAAGACATGACAATGTTGCTCCGCTGTAAGTTGTCTTATCCCTAATATCCAATGAGCTAGTTGTGCCTGCTTTATCATATTGTGCCTTTTTTTTGTCCTAATTATTGAGTTGCATGCACCAACCAGTTCAACCCAAAAGCTTAGGTTGATGGGGAAAGGTGGACAATTCACTTATATTCCAACACTCCCCCTCATGTGGAATAGGAGCGAGCAACAATTATTTTATTTAATTGTGCTAATCGGGAGTCGAACTTGAGACCTCTAGCTTTGATACCATATTGAGTTGCATGCACCAAGTTCAACCCAAAAGCTTAAGCCGATGGGGAAAGGTGGCCAATTCACTTATATTCCAACACCGATTACTCTTCATGTAGGCATTTCTATATTAAATAGCAGCAAACTGTTACTAATTGATAGGAAGATGAAGGTAGTGGTACTTCGAAGATATGATAACTAATATTATGTTAATCGTGATGTTTTCAAGTCATCTGACTAATCGATCCTATGACCTCGATTAGACACTATGTGTGTGCTTGGTTTCCTGGGTAGCCTTAGTCTGCTCCCACCAAGCCAATCAATTGTTGTTTTGTTGTTGTACTGTCTAAGCCTGGCTAGCCCCATGGTGTGTCTGGTGAGGGCTTCCCAGTCCTAGCGGAGTCGCACGACAGACGTGATCATTGGTGACGCACTCTGTAGCGATGGACTCCGTCTCCAGCTTCGCCGTAGAGACGGATGTGTAAGAACTGTTGGGGTCCAGGCAACCTTAATTTATTGGGCCTCGGCCAACCCCACCTGGGCTGGATGCATCATTGGCGAGGGGCACTTGGAGCTCAAGAGGTACACTGGCGCGCACCAGCACCCGTCGACTGTCATGGAACTCAATGCCTCCGAACTCAACAACATCTCAAAGTTGCCTCTGAATTAAAGGAGGAGATAGCGATATCAGGAGGAGAACCTCAATCCCTCTCTGTTTCCAATCTAGAATAGACTTGTCTCTTACAGTGTTCACAAGGTCACATGTGTATCTGTTTACCATCTCACTGCCCATAGGCCCAACTTAACTATAACATTAATGACTAAGCAATGGAATTAACTTGTAATACGCCTTGTTCAGTAAGCCAACACCTGCTCCTCTTCACGTCACGTGCTGTGCTGGTATATAGTACTGACACTGTAGCAGCAACATCAGGGGCGATATGCACTAATGAGCAGCCATGAACCCATGAAGCCATCGGTCAGTCCAAAATAAAGTGCTTCTATCATTTCCCACATCTGTGATCATGGAGATTGCAAATGTGGCTTGGATGAGTAAGGTTGTATCATGTATGTAGATTGCGTTCTTTTACTCCGCCTACCAGAAATGGCAATATGTCTTGTTTCTTCCACTTATGTTTCAATGTTCTTTGTAATATTATCATAATTTTCTTTGTTTTCCCAGGTATTATTTAATATGTGACTTGGAACGGTCTTATTTTATACTGTCAGTTTATGGGCTACATAATGATGCAGTAAGGCCTCAGAACTCTAATGAATCTTCACATAGTAAAAGATGTGTAATATGTTCCTTGTTTATTGGTATCTTTATTTTGTATTTAATCTTTGTTTTGTAATTATGTGTAGTTTTCCTAAAATCAGGAGCTTTATGTGAATTATTAGTTGTTTTTGGTTGATCATTATTATTATTACTTTAACATAAAGGTTGATCATTATTAAAAATGTTGTATCTTAGCGAAACTTTTAGAAGGAAAGTCATATATGACCCTTTTTTGTTGTATGAAAATGAAATGAGGCCAAGGTTGTAACACCCCAACTTGTTAGTAGCATGCAGTAGTTGGCTCATGTGTGGTTGTAGTTGGTGTGTTTTAATACCAAGTGTAGGAGGGTGATGCTAGCTTATAATCCTTGTTGCAAATTGTAGCACCTCTGGGATAACCGTTTTACATGAAGCGAGGCCATCCTCTGGGATAATCCTTGCTGCAAACGACCAGCTTATAATCCTTATTGTTGCCCGCATATGCATAGCACATTTGTTACACTTACATTTCTTACACTATAATCCTTGTCATCGCTTCGTGTACAAGGGTCAACCCGGAGGTGCTACGTTTGGAACTGCAAAGGTTTTAAGTTGGCCATCATCGTTAAACTGTAAATCCATCATGTACAACCATAAATGGGCCAATTACTACATGCTGGGGTGTTATAGTGTGTTTATTTGACATCATGAGGTTAGACTCACCTAGCATTTATGACTTCTAGAGTCCATGTCTCCTACCTCGGGTTAAATCTTTTATGTAAAGCTATGATGAAAGTGCAAGTAGATTGGTGGAATTGTGTGGTTTACTCATCACGCGGAGCAGATTTGAATTGTTTTAACTTATGTTACAAATGGTATTAGAGTGACCTTTGCAGCAAATGTGGGGCCGAGGGTGTGGACATGGGGTGCATGGAGAGTATAGGTCATGACATGGCACTGGGGTCAACACAAAGTGCATGGTCGTTTTATCATCTCCATGAGGGACATATTAACCTTACAAAACTTTTTATGGCTCACAAGGTGCCAGTTTTTGTCATTGTTTGCCCGGTTTGTGGATGTGCTGGGAGGATGTATGTGACATACAACCCAGTTTGAATTTGGCCTATGACGAACCTTGTGATGTGTTTATGTTAGATTGTGGGGGTTTAGTCCCCACATTGTTTTGGGAGAGTGGGTTCAACTAGCATATAATAATAATAACTCTTCTAGAGTCCATGTTTCTAACTTCAGGTTAACCTTTTACGTGGGCGTTACAATCTCTGACTACCCAGACCACAGTTTTTGCTATCACAGTTTATAAAAGAGATGAGGAATTGTTGCATTTTTCTCATGACATGACAAGAATATATCAGCCACTTGTTAGGCTGAAATGACCAGGTCACAACCTTTAGGAGGAATAGCAAGCTTCTGAAGAGCAGGATTCACATCTCTGAAATTGAGAGCTGCTGCAGCAGCATAAAGAGACTGGACTAAGTAGAGTTCATTTTTAGAAAAAAAAAATCTGCAAAGCTGCAATCATCTCGTAACTCAACTCAATACAGATATAACATTTGCAATAGAGATATAACTGCTGGATATATGTCTACTTAATTGTTGTGTTGTATTCTTTGTGTAGCCATACTTTGCAGCTTTTGCCTTAGCAAATACATTTTGAGATAAATGTATCTTCTGTACTGGCTGGGAAGCTAATTTAGGTTTTATCTTTCATAGATTAAAGAGGGTGATCGAGTGGTATTATTTGAACCATACTACAGAATCCTTGATGCATCATGTAATGACAAGGTACACCTTTGATATTCTACTTCTACCTCCAATCACACTATATCACCTCAGATAGCATATCTCTACTGGTATACATAGCACATTATATGTTTATGTTTAGGTACTGGTTATATAAAGTACTAAATTCACTAATGCAAAAGTTTTTTGTGGTAACAGTTGGTATGTTATTGCCTCTAATCAACTCGTACAAACCACTATAGGAAAGCAACATGAAGAGTTGGCCCATTAGACCATATCAAATAAAATGATGAATGATTAGTATAGGTTTCTGCCATCACCATTAAAGGCATTAAATAAAAAGAGTAACAAGTGACCTCGCCAATTAATCTTTTTCTTTACTGAGCATAAATGCATCTGATAAAAGCTTATAAAAATGTGAAACCTAATCTTGTTAATGTGGTCATTATCTACATAATCCCCCGAATTAACATTTGTTTCGCCTATCTCCAGATAACCTACTGAACTAAACATTTGGTTCAATTTATTACCCCAATTATTTTAGTTAGTCTAATTCACACGTAGCAAGGTTAATTTTTTTCTCCGTGTACAAGTTGAGTTTTAATTTCAAATTTTGTGAGGTTACAAAGAATATCATAGTAAATGTTATAAATATATCATAGCTTTTCATCATTGTTTTGATGGGTTAGGATATTGTGATGGGTAGGACATTTAATAATAAGTCAATATGAGACATACGAAAACGTACGGAGAAAATGATAATAATTCATAATATATTTTTAACGTAAATATGATATCTGCCATCATCTCACAGGATTTGAAATTGAAACTCAATTTGTACCTGAGGAAACAAAAATACAAATCTTGTTACGAGGTAATTGGACCAACTATCCAACTAAAATAGTTGTAATAAATTAAACCAAACAATAGTTTAGAGATTAATTTAGACTTTTTTTTTCTTAAATTAACACCTTAATGTGCTACACGGAATATTGTATTATAATCAGGTCAAGAACTTAATGGTTATTGAAAAGATTGACATTTACTGGTTGCCTTGATTTTCAGTTATGTTTATAATGAAATGACTTGTATGACAAGTGACCTATTAATTGTTAATGTACAACGTATATTTTCAGTTTACTTATTCCTTTATTTTGACACCTGCAGCACTATCGGTTCAAATCAATACGAGTGGACTTTCCAGAACAAATACTAATTAACGAGAGAGATCCAGCACCTCATCATGTTGTACGGGCATCAATCCATGCACACAACACATCGTGAGCGGCGAAAGATTGGATTTTGATACCTTTCATATTGGACATGTGAACACGTGGCCTCTAGCTTTGCATTGTTCTATGCACCCAAAAGGGAAACACTAGCATGAAATGTGATGAGCATACAGTTTTATACAATCTGCTGGTGATTTAGTTTGAAGTTGATAGCCAGTATTTTGGGTCTGCTGTTTATTAAACGTATTAGACGAAAACCATTCAGCAAGTTTTTATCTAGGAACTGTGCGACGTCAATATGGTGGGCAACTGGGCATATCGTGTGTACTCATTGTAAATGTGGAGTGACACATCTTACCCTATGGCTTAAAATTGTTATGAAACATGTTGCTAGTGGTTATAATCCTTCCCTCTCCGTCTCACGATAAATGTAATAAATAACACAGACACGAGATGCAAAGAGACTCTATTTTGTTTGTCTGAATATTGGTAATTCAGTATAGAACTGTCACATATATATAGTCTTGCCAATGTTTAAGAGTTTTCGTAATACTCCACATACAAACATATAGGACAATATCATATTTACGTGATATCCAGCAAACACAGCCAAGATGTCACTGTTGTCTGTCCTACTTTTAGCATTCAAGAAAAGAACACGAATACATATGTACTCGTGCATAAATTTGGCGGTCTACATGATGGGAACATATCCTCGTGCAGTCAAGCTTGTCATTGCAACATTTGCAACCATCAATTAATAAGACCATAGGATCTAGATCTAACGTCTGGGGTTTTTTTCACTTAAACCCTCCCACCTGAATACACACGGGTTAGATTTAAACCCCACAGGTGGAGGGGTTAAAGTGAAAAACACCGCAGACGTTGGATCCAGATCTTGTGGTCTTAATTGATGGTTGCATAGATCTTGTGGTCTTAATTGATGGTTGCATAGGTTGCACACGAATGTTTGTTGCACATGAACTTGCGTTTTTTCTGTTTCACAAAACCATATTCGATATCACAATACTATTGTCTGCTCTTTTGTGCAATCCTTGAAGCTTTGCTCCACAAAGCTTGGGAGGCAGCCTGAATTTGATGACTTGTTCAGTTTCATGGCTTTGAAAGAAGGTGTCATGTGTTCTTCAGCATGAACAGGTTTTCTCTTCTCTAGAAGAAGCTCAAGCAGTATCTGCTTGTTGAATACTAGTATAAAACAAGGCTTCGATCTGTCTACCGGTATCTACCCACTTAACAATGTACAGTCTCTTGATGGAGTAAAATCTTCAGAATCAAGAAAAGAGACATGTCACGAATGCAGAATTTAACTTGGGTTTCACTACTTCATGTATAAGTGCAGTTCAGTATTTAGCTCTACTCATGCTACAAGCCTACAAAGATCATGAATGCCCACAGAGTAGTTTTTTTTTTTTTTTTTGAGCAAGGACCACAAAGATCATTAATGTACAATGCCTACAATTAAAAAGGTCTCTGCAAACAAAGATCACTGTCATTGTCCAGAACTGCAAAGTGTGTTCAGACATTGATTTTTTCCAATGTATGCATCTTGTCAGTTAATTGCTCCCAATATTCAGAACAACTGAAACTTTTTTGTCAAAAATCGTTGGCATGATTATACCAGGCATACTCCATTAAAAGAGGATAAACTGAAACAATTTGGGAGAACCTGAGCCGAGAAGAAAGAAACAACTGGACTATAAGATGCATTCATTTTCATTATATGAAATGAAGTTCTCCATCCTCAGATTGATGACAAAGCAAAATTTCCTATTTATCTGCAGCAGGGTGGCGTTAAATGCAACAGTGCAAACACTTTCTAAATTCCTGATCCTTATTTTTTGATAACCACCGGTCTCTTATTAGAAATTTAGAATTCAGTGGAAACTCAATGGTTTACAAGCTATTGCTAAAGGAAACGGTTGCACTTTGGCAAAAGGTTGTTATTTGATCCATTTGTGATTTTGTAAAGTAATGGCTGTGTTCCAGGTATGCCAAACTTTGAATCCTTGATAGCAGCATAATTTAAATGATACATTCGATTAAGGATATGCACAATCAGAGGGGCCCCGACAGAAGTTTCCATCTGTGCTAAGTCATTCGACATCGCAACAGTAAGAATGTTGACAGTCCAGCAAACACACTGAGTTCAGTCTAGACAGAAATCAGCAATTTGGAAAGGACAAACCAGTCCTGTATATTTTTACCCTACATTATCTTTTAACCTGTTTTTAGAACAGTACACCACTCAAAACGTCCTTCCATTCTGGTTTCAGTATTTCAGAAAAGAAAAGACATATGTACACGCACCTTGGTGGCCTATTAGAAACTTTTCTCCCCTTCTTTTTTACAAAATCATAAATTGACATCATAATGCTAGCTCACTTTATCCTTCTACTCCTTTTGTTTTTTCTTCTTCCTGCAGCTTGCGAAGCTACGCTTCCAGATTAAGTTTGGGAAGCAGCCTGACCTTGATGACTTGTTTGATTTCTCACTTCTGCGAGAAGTCTTCATGTGTTCTTCATCATGAACCGCACTACTTTCCAAATCGCTACTAACATCGCTGACACTGTCATCCTCATCGTCATAATGTTGCTTCTCCTGAAGAAGCTCGAGAAGTCTCTGCTTCTTTCGAACCAGTGAGGGACCCGATCGGTCTACCAGCAACCGCCCACTTGAGGGTATTGTTAACCTCGGATGATCTGGTGTGCTGCCTCTTGATGGCGTGAAATCTACAGCCGACGCAAAGAAACATGCATGTCAAAAGAATGAGAAAATTTGGAATTCCAGTGCTCCAGCACATGTGTGTCTAGTTCAGGTTTTTACCTCCTCTCACACTGTAGAAATCGTCTTCGCTGTCAGAATCTAACCAGGGCCTTGCTTCGAAGAACAACTCATCTTTGCTTCCTGGCCACATGGAGACTCATGTTACTATGTTTGTTAACAGAACCAAATTAAGCGCGTTGATGTATCAAAGTCAAGTGCCAAAGCGGCTTTGCAATTAAAACTTACACAGAGTAATGTTTTCTTGCAACTACAACTTCACTTCGTACAAGAAACTGTTGTGGTAACATTGAAACTAAAAAGAAAAGTCCCAAGGATTAAGACAGAGAGTTGCTACTTTTAACTATTATTGTCAGAAGAAAAGGTGAAAGGCTTGACTTTTTTGTTGTGAAAGAGGTGTATTGAATTTCCAATGCAAGGTTGGGTTTTTTATTATCAGGGAAAGAAGATTTGTGCATTGACTTCTAGAATCGAAAAAGTATATTTGGATATTAGCTTTTATTTTGTCCAATCCAAATAATAATTGGTCATAATATTCAGGACAGCTCACATTGAAGCCCCTGCGCCTGCTGCAGAATACGGCACATTCGTTGGAAGAAATAAAGCTGTTGGTCCTCAAGTTTGACAAACAGAGAAGGTAGTACAATACAACCTCAACCTCGCCCTTCCCATATAGAAACAAGTCAATGAAATACGTAGAACACCGGACAGCATTAACTGAGATACGTCTCCCATCATCCTTGAATTCGAATTCATCAATCGGTATTAACGATTTCCCATCGGACGTGCGTGTCTTTACCCTTTCTCTTAGGCACAGGACGACGACGCAGGATCCGATCGATCGTAGGTGACCTAACGCGTGAGCTCACTGTTGTCATGTTCTTGGTGATTGATATGATCGTCCATCCTGTTTCTGACCACTCACCACCGTACCGGATGAACAGCAAATCCTACCAAACAGACTCGACAGCTTGTATTATGCTGTTTGGAAAACATGCCGGGCCAACCAACACGATGGAGTCTTGCGCGTGTCCAGGGACCAGGTGCCAAGATAACATAGTTAAATTAATTTGATTCATCGTTTTTTTTTTTTTTTGTATCGATCCTAAATAACCAACCCCACCCACTAGTGTTTCTGTAAACAGGGTAATTAAATTGATTTATTTTATTATTATAAATATAATAATAAAATAAATCAATTTAATCTTCTCTTTTTATTTATAATAATAAAATTTATCAATTTAATTACCACACACACAGTAGCAGACAAACATAAAAATTGTGGCATTGTGGATGCACATCATCATATCTCCTTCCATTAATTACCCAGTGGCGAAGATACAGCTTATTGTAGCAAAAGCAGATGCGATTACTGATAATAATATCAGAGAGTGAGAGACGCGTACCATTAACCGCGCCGTTGTTGCGATCTGCGCCTGCTGCGACGACCACGGTTACCGCCCCGGCACCACCATCCGGGTCGTCCGGCAAAGGAGCCGCAGCCGCCGGCGTCGGCTCCTTGGTGTTTGTGGTGGCACTCTTACCGACGATCCTGAGCACCGTCATGTCGCCGCCGCCCCCCTGTCGCGCGCGCCCGGGGACTGGAATCTCGAGGCCAGCACCCAGCAGGGCGGTGGAAGGCGGCCACGGCACCGCTCTCCGTCACCGTACCTAATGCAGCTGGCTGGCTGGCTGGCTCTGGATCGCAGAGGAAGACGGCAGAAAGCTACCGCGGCGCAACCGCAGGGTGGCAGGGAGCAGAGGCTGGTGGCTGGGCGAGGGGCTTGATGGATATATGGTGGTGCGGTGCGCCGTGCGCGCGAGCGAGCGAGCGAGATTGACGGAACGGGACGCGGTGTCTGTCCGGTGTGGTGTTTGATGCGGTGGTGGTGGTGGAAATGCATGCACGGAGCAGGGCCACGGAAGGAAGGAATCGTCCGACTTGATTTCAAGCATCGCGTGGTACATACGGATACAGAGCATTCTCTTTGGATCTTTCATTGCCTCCCTCTCAGTCTCCTCCCCTCCATGGCGTGGTTGGGAGCCGTTTGCGTGGTGGGCGACACGCCCACAACACGTACGCGGGCAACACATCCCATCCCAATCCCATTAGCGCGCGCGTGGAACAGATGATGATTTCCATCAACCAAATGGGTGGTGTTGGCGACAAATTATAATGATTAAACTCAACAACCATGCATTATTCTCTGCTTCCAAAACTACTGCTGCTCTGCCTCTGCACGACCAAATTTTGGGAACAGAAGATCCATCGACAACGCGCTGTCTGTGTGTGCTCTACACCCACCGTCCACACGTTTCTCACGGATCTTGGAATGCTATATACACCACTCTCTCTCTTTCTTTTTTTTGCGAGGATATACGCTGCTCATATTTTCCATCTCATCAACAAACATTCCAAGCTGATTCTCGCCTACGTAATTAACACAACGTGCTCTAATCGTCTCTCGTGGACCTCGGTGCACGTTCCATCCCCAATTCTGCTGATTTGTTCGCGTGTCTGCGTCAGGCGATTATTTAAACTAAGCAGAACACGAGAATGTATAGTCAAATTCTTTTTATGTTTGACAGGATTTATATATAGACACACACGCGCGTGCGACAAACGGATGCCATTGGAGCCTTATCTCTCCAAATGGCCACGTACGAAAAAGAATCAGTAGTGCGAATCGATCGCTAATTATCTACTTCTAACGCTCCCCTTTGTCAGTGTGTTCCTCTTGTAATCTTCGAGGAATGTCCTTTATTTATATTGATAATAACTACTCTTAAAAGTAAAAACTCTATATAAAAAAAGACTGAGGTCAATCTCAAATATTGGTATGCCACTAAGATTTCATTAAAACCTAGCTAGTGAGAAAATAAAAGAAAATGATATGACACGTATGGATAATTATCTCATTGTAAACATCAATGGAAAGACCACGGAAATAAAAACTCATAAATCAACAAAACAATGGTATGGAAAAATTAGTATAACCTCTCGTTCACTCCCAAACTTCATGGGAAAAATATGAGGCGTACTCCCTCCGTATAGGAAAAAAATGACGTTTTAGACATTGTAAACCTCAATGGAAAGACCACGGTCTCCAAAGCATAACTTTGACTTCTCTTTTCTATTAAAATATTTATTAAAAAGTTATATATTATATGTACATTTTTATAAAAGTAACTTTTAAGACAAATCTGTTGATATGATTTTCACATTTCCAAACTGAACGACTTAAAAGGTTATTCATAATTTATATTCCTAATGTTTGACCCAAATCATATCCAAAACGTCTCTTTTTTCTATACGGTGGGATGTCTTTGATACGTTCTCAAAACCCTACATGAAATAAAAGGACAATAGTAGATATGATATGCTTTGTTGATATTGCCTCACTAAAAAACTTTTAAGAGAAATCTTTGTGAGAAAAGCTTAGGAAAATGAGTATACAATATAATGTTTGAACAAGTTATTATCTACTCCCCCATTCCAAATTCTAGTTTATTTTAACTTTTTTAGATACATTGCTTTTGTTATGCACCTAGTTATTCACTATGTCTAGATGCATAGCAAAAAGAAATACATCTAGAAAAGCCAAAACCCTACAATTTGGAACATAGAAAGTAGGACATGACTCCCATGAACCTTGCGGCGAAATATAAATCTAATTAGGCTTTGGGCTGGACATTAGATTGTAGCTTGTGTGTTGTTAGATGAGATGATCCATTATTACTTATTAGTGACAATCCGTCATTGACAATTCGTCACAGATCAAAGGATTTCTTGTTTAAGGTTTACCAACATTTTCAAGAAATATGTTGATTTTGAATCTTGTGATTAGATTAATAATATGTACTAAAGCAAACATGCCTCTGCAGTTCTACGGGTGCATATACCTTGTTGAAAGTTAAACATGTTTGTAAACCTTAGTCTAGGTTATGAATTTTTCATTACAAGCATAGCATGTGGCCTAGGCCAGCTCTAAGTGTGGGCTGCCAGTGTGATCACCGGGGGCCCATGGGAATGGGGCATCAACAATCAACATATATGTAATTTGTATATATGTTAAGCAGATGTGTTTTGGAGGCCCAACAATTAGCCCAATATATTCATAGTCCTGTACGCACTACACTAGCAAGCAATGATGTTTCATCTTTCGTAGTCTTTTTAAGGCAATGTGCGTCTTTTTATCTCGTCTCTAAGTTGTTTTTTTAAAAAACCCCTACCAATACTTCGAGACAGCAGTCTTGTCTTTTCGTGAAAGGGCGGTTTAGGCTCATTGTGCAATGTTTAAAGATAACTTCGTCTTACGTTATACAGGAGTTCGACTCGAACGTCTTCACCACCAATCTGGTGTGAGCATGCATTAAATAGTTTAGAGACGATCTTATCGTGAGTTGTATGACGTGTCTTTATATATGTCTACAGATTCGAGGCCCGTAGAAACACGTGGGTTGTACATGAGCGACTGATCACACTGCCGACTTCAACGCGCGAGAGTAGGCAGTAGGGTGTCACCCCACACTGCGTGGGGCTCGGGTGATGAGATGTCGTGGCCTATGAAGGCTGGACCGATCGGAATTCTCGACCATACTCCGGGCCCTTCCATCAACCGGCTTGGTGGCTTCTGAACTGTACGTATTCCTCTTAGTCTAAAATCGCAACCAAATCATAGCGACGTAGCAGATGGTGGCATGCACATATCCTTTGTCATGTGCAGGGCTACACTTGGCGCCTGCGCACTAGCTAGTCCGACTACATGCCCTATTTGGGATAGCTTTGCTAAACCATGCTTTGATTTAAAGCTGGCTTATTCCTAGCGAAGCTACCTTCGGTCAGAATCTAAGCGGCTAAAAGCATGGCGTTTGGGAGTTGGCTTCCACGGAGAAGTTGAGGCTATAGAACCTGCGAGGGCGGATCCAGGTCCGCTCCTCGTGTAGGGAGGTGGAGGAGTCAATAGATTGTGCTTGTCATGGACAGAGTGGCGGATCCAAGATTTAGCATAGGGTATGCGTTTTAAAAAATTCTTATACAATTCGGTAAAACCATATTATAATTCGATAAAGCTATAAGTTATATTTTTTATATAAATTGTTCAAATGAAATACAATTACATGAAAATATAGCAATATAGGAGAGACTTACCTGTTTTTCCGCCGACATGTCACAATTATACCATTTTCATCCGGAGGTGGGTAGGGTTCAAAGCAACAACAATTGCCTTCTTTGGTGCTTTGTGAAAAAGAGATCGGATGTCTCTGTTTCTCTTCATAATTCAAGATTTTAAGATGACCGAAAAAAACACTTCAGTAATTAGCGATCACGAATCATGATACGAAATCGAAATGACAGAACGGAGGAGGGAGAACTCACGGTCATGTGATCATGTTCGAAGGTCGATCCCGCGCATTGATTGTTGCGGCGAACCCTTTGATGCGCCGACTAGCGAGATGGGCTTTGGCGACTACGCCGATTGGGCGAGGGCGATCAACCGATTAGGCAATGCCGCGAGCCCATGACTGGGCAAGCCGCGAGCAAGACCGGCGAGGGAGACGCGCTGATGCCGCGACCGTTGCCTTCGACGATCGCCTGATCCCTTCGACCCCTGCCTTCGACGATAGACAGACAACGGTTCAACTTTGCACTTTCCATGACTAGGCTAGCCGCAGGTGCGCAGTAAAGTCCTGCGGGTTGTGGCGCAGTACAAGTCCTGGACTCGGCCAACGTCAATAGTTCTTTTTTTTTTGCATTTTCAATTTCTATTATGTACGTATGTGGTGGACCACCCTGACCACCCTATGGGACCACCCCTGGTCACGGAGAGAGGAACCGCCACCGGAGAGGAGACTGCTCATTGCGAGGGAGGATCCACCACCAGATAGGAGTGGCTGCCAGAGGGTGTGCTCGTTGCGAGAAGGAATGACCACATATCTGATCATGCTCACTGCCCAGTCGTGGGCTGTCATCGGAGGTCTTGTGTTCGTCATTGGATCCGACCACACGCGTCGCCGCCGATACGAAAGTGGCTGCTGCAAAAGAGGGAGTTGCGCCAAGGTAGACAGGCGCAGAGGAGGAAGAGGAAGAATGCGTGAACAAAAGACGGGATCAGTTGGATTTCTCACAAGGCTCGCCTTAGGCCACTTTCTATTTTTACGTGAAATGGCGTGGGAAAAAGAAGCGTAGGAAATTTTTAAGGTAGACAAGCAAAAAAGCGTGGGAAAGTTCACGGAAGCGCAGCTGAGAAGCCATTCCAAACAGGGCCACATGTGGCCATTCCAAACGGGGCCACGTGTGGCCTGTTCCGCACTACGTGCGTGTTGTACACGTGAGGCGACCCATGGCTGGGGCATACGAGTAGGTGAGCGAGGCATGCCACATGCCATCTGCATGCTACCGGTGACATATGCATCCTGTAGGTGGAAGGCGAGCAAATATGAAGCAAGTGAGCTTTGGCTGTTTTTAGTTCCAATTTTGAAGTGATGAAAAGTGTCACATCGGACTTTGTAGTACACATTTAAGGTACCAAACATGGTCCAATTACAAAATAAATTATAGTTTCGGTATGTAAATGACGAGACAAATTTTTAAGCATAATTAATCCATCATTAGAGCATGTGTTACTGTAGCAGTTTAGTGTCTAATCACGGTCCGTTAGGGCCCATTAGATTCATCTCGTAGTTAACGGTGAAATCGGATTTTTATTTTGACTAGATTTAGTGCTGCATACATGTGGTGACATATTCGATCGTCACTTTTACGGTTTGCATTTTGGGATCTAAACACAGCCTTTGTGGGTTGGCCAAATAAGAAAGGACCAAAAATCGTTGGAGAACTTTTTATCTTTCTTTTTATATAAATATAAATATAAATATAAATATAAATATAGATGAATGATAGTGTCGATTCGCTAGATTGGGCCGGAATTGACATGTCGACAGCGATCTTGACGATGGCGGTGATGGTGTAGACGGTGGTTGGGGCTGTTTGGGAGTAGTAGAGAGGAGGAAGAAGAGAAGGAAGAAGAGGAGGAGCGGCGTGGGGGCGGCGCTTGCCGCTGCACCGAGGGAGGGGCGGGGGCGGCGGGGCCTTGCGCCTTGCTGGTGGCGGCGTGGCCGGCGCCGGCCGGGCGGTGGTGGTCTGGCGGCGCGCGTGCGTGAGGTGAGGGAGAGAGAGCCTAGAGCCGAGAGCTGTTGGGAGTTACCCCTTTAATTTATTTCTTCTTAAGATTCAACGGCTACATGCCCCTTGTATTTATAGTCCGAGGGAGACTTGCATGCTAAGATAGATCTAGAGGTTTTCCTTATAGATTGGAATTCCTCTTTTACAAGCAACCTATTTATTCCCTATTTTATTCCTATCTTTATTCCTTAAATATTCCTTACTTAATTGCGAAGCAAACGACGACGTGGCGCGTTTATGGCGGACGATGGCGGCGGCCAGCCGGGCTGGCGCGCGCCAGGCCTTGGGTTTCCTAGGGCGGCGGCGTCCCCCCTTGTTGGGCCCTATTCCGGCGATCTCTTTTTTGGGTCATGACATTTCTCCCCCCTTTCGCCGACAACAAGGTCCTCACACTGCCGTTTCGCGACCGTTGTCGTTGTTGATGTGCCGCGCGAAGATGGAGATGCTAACCTTTGCCGGCTACGAACACCCCTCGTAGTACCTTTGATAAGGCCGTGACGTAGTAGCGATGTTTGCCGAGGAAGACGATCTCCATTGCCGGGCGCCCAAGCCGTTGCTCTGGTTGGAGCTTGATGGTTCCAAATGGCGCGGCGTAGGTTGTCGCCAATTCGTGTTGCCATTTGATGAAGGATGGGAGCCTCCGAGATAGTGACAAAGCCGCCGAGGTAGCGTGGGTTGATGTGGGTGGTATGTACCTCTTGTCGTCGTCGGTGAAGCTCACAAGTCGAGGCTTGTCAAGATGGAAGCGTCGGGTCTTGGGCGAGGTGGATCGCCGCTTTCTCGGTGTAGGGTGCCTCCTGGTGTATTGCAGCCCACGGCTTGTTGGCGTAGTCGCATCGACGTAGATGTCGTTGAGGAACAAGGGAGCCAACGGGTATGGCTCGAGTCGCCCCTCGCCGCCAAAGTCGCGTAGTCGACGCCGCGATGGTTGTTGGTGTCGCCGTTGGAGGACGTCCCAAAACCGAGAGTGGGGCACCATGGTATGTTGTCTCCGCTCTCCCGTGGCGCCTTGGTGATGCGTGAGGAGCCAAAGAAAGAGGAGTGTCGTTGTCGCCGGTTTGGCGGTACCGACGATGTTCTCGCTTGCGTGGTACCGATGATGTCGCCTTTGCGTGAGCTGCAGCCTTTGATTGATGGTGTTCTCCACCATTGTCGATGTCGGCCGAATGTCCAGTAGGTGTAGTAGATCGTTGGCGAAGGTCGGCGAAAGTGAACGACCGTCTCCTTGGTGGCGCCTCGGGGGCGTCGGTGTTCTCATCGGCCGTGGGCGCCCATGTGGAACATCGTGGGTTGCCAATGTCGAGGTTGGCCGCGAGGATGTCGTGAGTGGTTGATGCCCTTGTAGTTGTTGTCGATGGTAGGCATGGTGAAGACGTAGTCGACATCGGGGGAACATCATTGGCGTTGGCATCCTTGAGGGCGCCGTTGCCGCTCATGGCGCCCATGGTAGCGTCCCTTGTCGTTGTCGATGTCGACGATGCCGCAGCATTGTGGCTAGAGCATTAATGGTGATGTCGGGGATGTCGTTGGCGCCGGGGGGTGTCGTTGTTCTCGTCGATGATGCCGGGGTCGAAGACGTTTTGCGACGTCGAAGCGACATCGTTGGAGCATGGGTGATAGAGGTAGAATCTCCTTGTTGAATGGGATGGACTTGCCCGGTGACCGTGGAGCGTGTGATGTCCCGGGCCGGGGGTTGTTGGCGTTGTTGTTCATGTCGCCGTTGTTGTCCGAGATGTCGTGGACGCCGGAGTGGAGATTGGCGATGTCGGTGTCGACGTCGGCGACGCCGTTGAGTCGCCCTTGTTGGCACTCCGCATGTTCCCAATGTCAAAGATGATGTTGGTAGTGACCGGGAACTTATCTGCGTGCCATCGTGGTAGCCGCGAGACGTTGGCCTAGTTGGGTAGGCTTTTCATCGAACAACCGGTGGACGCCGGTGGTAGCCTCGGTTCGATCTGATCCGGATAGCAACAGCGGGGCGCCCATGGGGTGGACGTGCCCGGTGCTCGCCGCCGTGGAGGGGACGACGCCGGCGCCCTGAGAGACACCGCTGTTGTCGGTGGGCGTCCGTGGTAGTAGAGTCGCCGAGGGAGTCGCCCAAATGGGTATGATCATGAAGCGCGGGCGCTGCCGCGAGCATGTCGCTGATGTTGGCATCGCCGTAGGGTTGTCGCCCTGGTGGTCGCCGTAGCGTGCCGGGTCGAAGCCCGTGAGGGCGGTGAAGTTGGCTTGTATCTTCCCTCATGAGATAAGCAAGGTCCCGCATTCCATCCGAGCTCGGCGATCTTGTGGCTGTCCATCCGATCTTGGCGTTGGTGGTGGTCGGAAGCCGCCGGTGGTGGGAATCGCCCTGGTCTCCGGATACTGCCGCCGATTCGCCAGATTGGGCCGAATTGACATGTCGACGGGCGATCTTGACGACGGCGGTGATGGTGTAGACGGTGGTTGGGGCTGTTTGGGAGTAGTAGAGAGGAGGAAGAAGAGAAGGAAGAAGAGGAGGGAGCGGCGGCGCGTGGGGCGGGCGCTGCCAAGACCGGGCGGCGGCGGTCCCCCCCTGTTGGGCCCTATTCCGCGATCTCTTTTTGGGTCATGACAGATAGACAACTATATATATATATGCTCACATGCAACTTATCTTTGGGAGTTAATTCGAACTAGAATTTCTTGTAATTGAGATTAATATTGAATGGTTGCATATCTTATATTCGAAGCCGGATGGGAGTGAATTATTCTCTTGGTCGTAGGCTGCACAATTGTCTTCCTGTTTTGATGGATGCTGAAGAGACCCAGTTTTGTAACGGGCCTTATTGGCGCAATGGGCATTGCAGAAGACTCCACTCAAACCTTCAAGTCGTCACAATGCAAGTCAAGGGACTCACGGGGCAATGACAAAGACCATTGGTTGGGGAGCTCACACCTAGGGTTCAAATCCTGAGTGTCACTGTGTCTTAGATTTATTTCAGGATTTTTTGGCACTATGCATTAAATGGTAGGCGACGTCCCCGTCGACAGCGAGGCGCCTGTGGTGACTCCGTGAACTTCAAGATTTTGTGTACGTGCGTTCATAAGGGTAAGTGTGTGCGCGTGTTGAGCGTGTACATTACATAATTAAAAAAAAAAATCGTCGCAATGCAAACCCATCGACGGTCGGTGCCCCAGCCTATTCCACGTTGGATTGGTGGGACCAAAATTCCTCTCCTCCATATCCCGGCCGCGCCTTCTTGGACGGCGAAAGGTGATGGCACCCGATGCCTTCGATTCTGTATGGGAAGCACGACAAGTCAGCGACACAGCGACGTAGTTCAGATACATCATTCGGTGCACCGCGTGACCGTTATTTGACGGCGACATGGGCAAAGGCTATCTGCCACACGCGCGCACACGAATAGGAGCTAGAGCTTTTATGTGCATGCAAAAATGCGTACAACCGGATGAGCGGCGAGTCGGCGACCCTAAATACTTGTACTAGCTGCGGTGGGATCTCAATCATCTCCATGCGGGTGATCGGTGTGGATGGGATGACCAAGGCCGTGAGCGCACCACACGGCACCACCAGCGTGTGGCCGACGGCCGTTTCACAGCCGACACGCACGCACCGCATTTCTAGCTCCAGCTAGCTATTGTGTTTGCCTAGCTAGTTCTAGTATGACTCTTGTAATCTTAAGATTGTTTATGTGTGCGTTAAACTAACTTTGTCCAAGGAAAAAAAAATTCAAGATTCATTTTTGGTTGACGTGTCTAAAGTCTAACCAAATACTATATAAGTAAAAAATAAATATAGAATGAAAATAGATCTCATGATGATGAATTCAATGGTACTATGATATTACAGATATTGATATTTTCTAGTTGTTAATAAACCTAGTGGAAACCATGGCAGCTAGTTGAACTGGTTGTACTTAGCCGTAACTAAGTTTTGTTGCTAGTTTTGTTTAGTTGTGCCTTTTTTTGCTACCTTGCTCACTAGTTGTAGAAAGTAAGCAACTTAGCCATTGTATGTGTAGAGGTCATAATTGAACAGAATGTTGGATAGGTGGCTTGCAACACATCAGTAGAGCTAGTTGTTAATTTGCGCAGTTGTAACTATCTATAACTAGTTGTACTTTTTGCTAGCTTTGCTCTAGCTAGATGTAGAAAGTAGCAACTTAGCAATTGTATGAGTAGAGGTCATAATTGAATAGAATTAATGCTGGATAGGTGGCTTGCAACACATCACTAGAGCTAGACAAAAAGTTTTCACCATCTAGTTTACTAAAAAAGCAAGTAACATGTATGATGGCTCTCTAGCCATACTATGACCTTTGATCTTATTATTTTTTCACTAGAAGTAACATGTATATGAAGGCCCATATAACCTATCAATCAACACGCAACTCACACACACGAGGAGAAGAGCAGGCAACACCCAACCATACAGGTCGCCGGATCCAAGCTGTCCAATAAAAATCTAAGAGTTAGGCTATGTTTGAATACCTTGGGCTAACAACTAATTGACTACTTGAGAGGATCTAAACAAAAGACTAATGAATGGGCTAAATTTAGCCAAAGTCCATCTAGTTGTTAGTTCACTGGTGTATAGAACTCAATTTTCAAGAGCTAATAACTAGCTTTAGTCTATAGTTACCCAATAATTAGTTCAAGACCCAAACAGGTATGGACTAACAACTACTACTAACATCGTTCTAAATTATAATTTACTTGACTTTTTTGACACCAAATTTGATCACTTATTTTTTTTTAAACAAATGGAAATATCACATCTTTTCTTGTGGCTTACTATTATTAATAAAAAATCTTTAAAAATGACTTAAAATTAACTATGATTGTATACATTTTTTGAATAAACTGAGCTGTCAAACTTAAAGATCTAAATAGTCAAACAAACTATAATTTAGATCTGAAAAAATAGTTCACTAATTTTAGCTGTCTATTTTGTAGACATAGCGAACAACTTTGTTCTAATCCGGCCAAACGACTTAGCTCTCGCGTACGTCTTCTTCCTCTTGTCCAGGCTTTGTATATGTGTGCAGCCGTGGTGTCCGGAGGAACGTCATGTAATGCATCCGATGCATGATCCGTCGGTGTAACAACTCCCTGCCCAGTACAATAAGCGTGTATAAAAAATGGTGAGAGTCAGTTCATGCACCAACAATCGTACTGCGTGTTATTAATTGATTTGGACGGCGACACGTAAGAGCAAGATGCTCTTGGTGGCACACGGTTGCATGATGGATAGAGGGGTCCATACCATACAAGATGGAGCACGTACGACCGATCGATGGACAGATTATTGGACCGCCCCAATCTACGGCCAGCTCCGATCCTGAGGTTTCTAGAGCCTACAGCGAAATAGAAACACGAACCTCATCTATACCTACTATTAAAGCATAAAAATTTCTATCACTTTTTTCACCATCGTTTTCTTTCACCTCCTAAAAATAGACTCTAGACTTTCCTTCCAAATCTAATCCAAATAGGACTCAAATCTATCCTATAGTAGCAGGCGTGTCTGCCCCATCCCACCTTATGATCAAGAGTCCGGTGTTAATTACATAAGTTTCCGCTAAACGAGTCCGATCAGGAAAGAGATCGACAAGGATTGAGTTTTTCAAATCGGTAATGTGAGATGGCAAGTTGAAGATAGAAAAACCGAGTTCACCTTGCACGAGTCCCACCCAGATTGTCATGCGATAAGACATGTGCGGGCAGCAGAAGGAAAGGCATGCGAGAGGTTTTCCTTTTTATTTTTTCGGCCAGCAATTTTCTGTGAGCCGGTGGGATCCAAACATATTCGGGGCAGGGTGGTGCTGCAGCTCCTGGCCCGAATCCGGCCATGGCTAAAAGGGACGTGAGGCGCATGTAACACGACCCATCACAGATGGAATCGATGCCAGCATGTCTTTCACCGTGCAAATATATAACCTCCATAGCAATAGAAAAGGAACCTCCATAACAATAGAAAAGGATTCCTAAAAAGATTCAAAACCCCAAGACAAATAAGTAATCGACTTAATCCGAGCTTTCTTGATGTGAGTAACGAAGCAAAAAAAAGAAACAGGGGAGCAAACATGGGGCGTGTTTGCTCCAGGGCTAGAGCCGGACTGGAACCCCCGAGCTGCAGCTGTGGTGCACCTGGCTCAGCATCGTGTTCCACGCTACATGGAACTTAAAGCACCCTTGGTCAGGCTCCCGAGCGAAGCTCCCCCACCGTTTTTGGGAGCCCGGCTCGATTGAGCTCGCTGGAGCGGGAGTGCGCGCTGCTCCTCCCCTCCCAGACTCTCACCACCTCCTTCCTTCCTCTGTCCGCTGCTGCTGCTCACCTCCATGCTCGGCCATGACTATCGAAGTCCCGGTCACGGGCGCGCCCTCCCGTGGGCGGCACGGGCACGGTCGAATCCCACAGCGCCCACTGCCCGACATGGAGGAGGAGCCCCGCCGTGACCTCGTGCCACCGTCCGATTAGAGAAAGGCGGCGCCCTCGCTCCGTCGGTCGGTCCGAAAGAGAGACAGTACGACGGCGCGATGGGCCGGGAGGCCGCGGTCAGGTGGGCGTCATGAGCCGCGGGCGCGGCTGGGCTTCTCGCTCACCTCTGCGCTGGCTGCCGCCTACCTCGACCGCTACTTCTTCCCGGGCGCGCAGCTGGCCTTGGCCACGAGCTCCACCTCCACCGCACGCAGTTGCCATGGCTGGCCGCTCCCACCTCTTGGACTCGCGCTGCCGCCATGGCCGGTCGCCCGCCTCTAGCACGCCGCCGCCGCCATGGCCGATTGTCTCCGCACGAGCTCCGCCTCCAAAGACGCTGCCGGCGCCTTGGCCGCCGCTCCCGTCTCTCGGTGCTTGAGGTGCTCACGGTAGGAAGGTGTTTGCTGGTGTTTTTAACGCACACGTAGAAATCCGCAAAGCGCATGGAAATACCGTTGTAGCACTTCACCCGGTGGTAAGCGTGGTATCGTATTTTACACAAGGACGGTCGCCTTGAGAGGGCTTATCTGGTCTCAGTCAACCTAAGGTAAGGGTTTGTTTTAAGAGTAGCGAGGTATCCGTAGGCTAAGTTTTCCGTGCAAAGGATTTCTAAAGTCCGTTGTCTACTCACTTCGGGCACCGGCCAACGCCCAACCGGGCAGCTTCCGACAATTAGCTCTACGTCATAGCCGAACGTGGGGGATTTCAAGGACGGTCAAGGCTTGTCACGACCCGGCCGCCTACCCCCAAGAATCGTGGAATGCTTCGCAAAAGGTAGGTGAACGCTAGTCCAAACACCACGCTTTGCACTATTGGTCACGCTTCTTGATGTTGGCCAAGGTTCCCCGGCCAAAGAGTTCCTTCACCAAGAACTAACGCTCTTAACGAGACAATCTACCAATCCCGCAAGTCTACAAATGGCTAAGAAATATACGAGAAAATTAAATAGCCGAAAAGATAATCACAAGACTTCTTACCAAAGTGTAAGTAGCTTCCAGAGGTACAAGCCGGGCGGGTACCGACAAGTCCGACACTCCATCCTCCTAGGAACCGCGAACACCGAGGGGCGAACCGGAACTCCGGTAGAAAGAACAAAGCTTCTTTCTAGCTTTTCCCTCTCTCACTCTCTAGAATTAGAAGATATAGAACAAGAAGTAGAAGAAGAACTAATTCTACTCTCTTGCACAAGTGGACCGTTTCTCCTTGGAATTGTTGTTGAGAGAGGTGAAAGTGGGAGCTATTTATACACAAGGGGAGGGGCCTAAGTGCTAAAAACACCAAAACCGACCTAGGAACACCTTCCAAATCTGTCAAACCGACCATCCAACGTCGGTAGCGCCATGTATGGAAGGTAACAAACGCCTCCCAAAGCCGGGCCTGAACCGCCTCGGCCAGGGGGCGGCCGCACCGAGGGGGTGCGCGCATACAAGACTCTCGCTGGGCCCCGGCCCGTTGGCTTGGGCCGGGCCTTCTTGCTTTGAAAAGTTGTCTGGTGATCTTGGCCCCGCCTTTGTTTTGAAGTTTTGTCCCGAATCTTCTTTGGGCTTGCCATTTGCTTCTTTGGGCCTTTTTTCTATTTGTTGGTTTTTATTTCTTTTTTCTTTGTATTTTTGGCCCAAAGTGATTATTCTTGAGTTGGTACTGCAAGTCCAAATAAACACCAAAACTATGGAATATGTTAGTTAAAAATCCCTATTTCTAGGTTGTTTTGGTGTTGTGTTGACGGTATTTGATTTGCGAGTTGGTTACCGTCAACAAACTCCCCACACTTAGCCCTTTACTGCCCCTCGAGTGAAGGTATAGGGACTAAAGTGGTTCAATCTCCAAGATGTAAACTTGCATACAAGTTATTCCGGCCTCACCCGCCTTTGTGAGCATTCAAAGTGGCTACCAAGCTACCTTAGAATAATTGAGCAAACGGAATAGCATGAACTTCTATCTTCTTGCTACCACTCATGCACAAAGACTTGGTAAGTTTTTGAATTTTTGAAAGAAATAGCATTGCTCTTTATGGTATTGACTCTCACAAAGTCACTCTTGTTTGAATTTTTCCTCTCAAAGCACTCTTGTTTATATCACTCTCTCACTCATCCTATTTTGCAAGGTTTTTTATGATCTTTGAGTGGAGTGATGCATACGTACCTTTGTATGTTTTGTCGGGTCAAGCTCCTGATCATTGGAGGGAAGGGCCATACCCCTAGATCGAAATGTGCAAAAGTGTGTGGAAAATATTTGTGGTATTTTGTTTTGCGCTTACTCCATGACTCATGATCTCTCTCCTTTCTTTTTGTATGCTTCTTGGAGAGATACGGGCTACTTCTTCTTTTCTTCTTCTCTTTTTTTTTTTGGAGATGTGGACTCTACTCGCCCTCGGACACATGTCCATTTTTCATCTCTTTTTCTTTTCTTTTCTTTTTTTACAGCCTTTGTATCTTCTTTTGCATGATACTTTTCTCGATAATGTGAGATGATCATGGTGTAACTTGGATGGAGTATTTATTTTGTGGATGGTAAAGATGTATGTTGTGCGCAATTCTCATTGTGAAAATTGGCGTGTATTTGTGGGTGTACGTGTTTTTCGATCTTGGGAGTATGAGCTTCTCTCAACGCGGATCACGAGCCCCGACAAAACTCAATACAAATGTAGTAGCTATAGTGGAATAATCATGTCATTATTCAGGCTTTGGTAGGATTTGGCTAAGTCAAACCATGAGCATGCTTTATTTTAAATTTTCAAGATAAAACCAAGTCTTATTGCAAAGAGAGCAAGCGTCAAGTTATTCCGCCATATCTCAAAGATCAATTATTTAGATAAGCATGGGGTCCCTAAAGGATAGTTGCTCAACAGTCCGGATTTTAGCGAGGAATAACATGTATGCATGCCATGTATCAATTGGTAGATAAAGAGATGGAGTTTTGCTAACTTGGTTCAGGTTTTAGCACTTAGATAAAGATAAGTCACAAGTCAACATTTAATTTTAATAAATTGCGTACCTTTGACTTGTGAGCCTCCCCCACACTTGTTTTTGTACCTATTTTTAATTTTCTTTTGCACAAGGACAAAAACAAGTGGAGATATACACATAATAACAAAACTTTATTGAATTAATAATTCAAACTGGGGCACACTTTGGAGGAATTACAAAATGATTGGAAGGGAAAACTAAAAATTTAAACTAGTGCGCCTAATTATTAACGAGAGGGGTAGAGCATTTTACTCGAAAAGGTCGGCGAGATCCACCGAACGCTCTACCCCCATCTTCCTAGCAAAGGAGTCTAAGCTCCTCATGAGTACTAGAGTGCAAGTCTCGCTAGTTTTCTCTTAAAGGCGGATATTGGCGCTATGCCTTTCGCTAGGCTGCCTCTAAGGGTTTGGATGAAGCTTGATAGTTCGGTGATCTTCTTTTTGCACACTCTCGATTGTAGGACCCTCTTTAGGCACAATGTCGTCCCCAAAGAAACCTTTTAGCTGCCCCTGGATCCGGGGTTTGGGAACCTGTTTTTCATTCCCCATTTGGCATTTGCTCTAAGGTGTATGGGAAACAAGAGCCGGATTTTTGGAAGAAACTAGAGAGAGGCTTTTTGGAATATTGGTGTATGCTTTGTCTCTTCTTGGTTTTCTATGGGGACATTCTCCTTGCCGTCTTCCTTCCTCTTCTTTGGTGTCGAGTTTCAACCTGGGGGAGGTAGGAGGGCAAGGTCTCTCTTTGGGGGCTTTCCCTCTCAAGATATTCGGAGGCAAAAGTCATGGCTTCCTCTCTATTGAAAGGCACTAAGGCCATGGGAAAGAAAGGTTTTGGAGAGAGCCTTGTCGTTTATTCAGGCTTGGAAGAAGAAGTATTGAGGAGAGAAGAAGAGCAAGAAGGAGTGGTGTGAAGAATGGAGAGGAGGAGGGTGGATTTTATAGGACAAATTCTCCTCTACGTTTTTGCGTCGAAATTTGGCGGAGCAAACTTTACTAGTGTGGTGTGTGAGGAAGAAGAAGGAGATGGATGAAATCCCAGAACCAGTGGCCCGGCCAGGTGCGGGCGCACCAAAGGGTGCTTGTAGCGCACCTCCCCGTGTCCCCCCCACAGTCGGGTTTTCGGCTGCATTCGCTTTCCTTTTACGAAAAGTTTTGAACTAGTGTTTGCCGCTACGAGAAGTGTTTCCTTCTTTGTCGATCTCTAATTGATCCTCAAATTCAAATTTTGAAAATAGTTTATGCTTTGATTAACTTAGAAGGTAAATATTCTTTTTTGTAGAAATTGACCAAAGATGCTTTTTTAGAGAGGGTAGTTTAGTAAAAAAAAAATAAAAAGCTTTATTTAAAATAAAGTGATAGCAAAATATATAAATAACTTTTATATTGTTTTATTACCTTATAGTTTTTTTTAGTTGTAGAAATTTATATTTTTTATATGCTGATCAACACATGTTAATTTTAAAAGCATAAATCTATTTTATCAAGCTCTTGGTTAAGATCGAATCTTGGCTCGAAGAAAAGCTTAAGGCGTTGACCGCTTACCTTTTGTATCTCACCGCGTCATCTTGATTGTGATCGCGCCATGTGACGACGTGTTGATGACGGTGTACGGTCCTTTCCATTTGCTCCTCGGCTTCCCTTCGCCGAATAGTTTCACCCGGAGTTGAATAGGAGTACTTTGTCACCCGTGGCGAATTCTTTGATCTTGATGCGCCGATCATGCCATCTTTTTGTGCGCTCTTTGTAGAGCTTTGCACTATGGTACGACTTTTTCTCGCCATTCTTCTAGTTCGTAGATTTGTGTCTCCTCGACCGGTTCTTCCCAAATGAGTTTGACATCCATGTTCCACTTCTTGATGGCCCAATGAGCTCGATGTTCCGACTCAACCGGTAAATGGAAAGTTTTGCCATAAACCAACCGATAAGGTGACATGACGATGGGGGCTTTGTAAGTCAGTCCGATATGCCCGTGAGAGCATCCGGTAGCTTGTTTTTCCAGCCTTTCCCCATCTCGTTGACCGCCTTCCGCAGGGATGTTCTTGATTTGTTTATTCGAGGGTTCGGCTTGCCCGCCGGTTTTGCGGATGATAGGGGTAGCAATATTGTCTTTGAGTGCCAAGCTCCTTCAAGAAAGTCTTGAATGATTTGTCCTTGAAATGCGATCCTCCGTCAGCCGATCACCATGCGTGGGGTTCGAACGGGGAAGATGATTTCATGGAACATCTTTGCGTGCGTGCTTACCATCGCCAGCTCCGCATGGTAGTGCTTCTACCCACTTTGACACGTAGTCTATTGCCACCGGGATGTACTCGCAATCATGGGACTTACGAATGGCCCCATGTAATCAATGCCCCACACATCAAATATTTCTATTTGAAGGTTGTAATGTAGGGGCATTGCATCACGGTAGCCGTGATGTTCCCCTCGCCTTTTGGCGTTGTAGCATCTTCTCGATGAACTCTTTCGGTCGCCGTACATCGTCGGCTAGAAGAATCCGCCTTTGCCAAATTTTGGCTTGTGTGCGAAATACTCCCCGGATGCCCTGGCGTAGGGAGATGCATGACATTTCTCAATGATCTACATCCCTTCCTCCCTTGGTACGCATCTTCTCCAGAAGCCGATCTACATCCCTTCCCTCCCTTGGTACCCCTCGAACAGATATGGGTCGTCCCATAGGTGCCGTCACGCTCTCCATTTGGAGTTTCCGTTTGTTCTCCCGGGTGGTACATAACCCCGCAACCATGTAATTCACAATGTTTGCGTACCATGGGTTGACATCCGACACCTTGAGTAGCATGTCGCCGCTACAGTAGTTGTTGATTGGCAATTCCTACATGTTAGTTACCGCATACGCGACAAATGATCTCGCAATCGTATTTTCTACTCCTTTTTATCTTTTATTTCTATGTCAAATTCTTGGAGTAGAAGAATCCAAATGGATCAAGCGAGGTTTCGCATCCTTTTGGTAAGAAGATACTTAAGGGCAGCATGGTCCGTAGACGACGATTATTTTTGCGCCCACTAAGTAGGAGCGAAATTTCGATAGCAAAGACTACTTTGCCAGGGAGCTCTTTTTCATTTGTAGCATAATTAAAAGCCGGGCTCCCCGTCGAGTCTTGCTAGCATATCGCGATGGCATGCCGCTTTTGTCCTTGGTTTGGCCTAAGACCGCACCACCAAAGATAGTCGCTAGCATCGCACATGATTTCAAATGGCAACGAGCAATCCGGGGTTGGATGATCGGAGTTTAGATGACCGCTTTCTTCGTGGTTTCGAAAAGCGTGCATGCACTCATCCGTGAAGTCAAAGGGTACGTCCTTGGCTAGCGTGGTCGTGAAGGGGTCTAGCGATTTGTGAAAAATCTTTTATAAATCTTCTATAAAACCCCGCATGACCTAGGAAACTAACGGATCCCTTTGACATTCACCGGGATGGTAGCTTTTCAATAACGTCTATTTTGGCTTTGTCTACCTCTATCCCCTCTCGGACACGAGGTGCCCAAGAACGATGCCTTCTCGACCATAAAGTGGCACTTTTCCCGTTAAGCACCAAGTCCTTTTCTTGGCATCGTTGCAAGACCCGGTCTAGGTTCTTCGGACAACTTTCGAAAGTCTTACCATAGACGGAGAAGTCATCCATGAAGACCTCCATGATCTCTTCGATCATGTCCGAAAGATAGACATCATGCTCCGTGAAAAGAAGCGGTGCATTACACGGCCCCAAATGACATTCTACGGTAGGCATAGGTTCCGTATGGGCATGTGAACGTGGTCTTGCTCGTCATCGGGGTGGATCGAGATCTAGTGGTAGCCGAAATACCCGCCAAGGAAACGAAAGAAAGAATGTTTTGCTAACCGCTCCAAAGATTTCATCAATAAAAGGCGTGGGAAGTGATCTTGCTTTGTTTTGCCTTGTTAAGTTTTCTATAATCAATACACATTCTCCACCACGTGACTTGTCTTTGTGGAATGAGTTCGTTTTTAGCGTTCTCAACGACCGTCATTCCTCCCTTTTTAGGGACCACTTGACCGGGCTAACCCAATCATCGTGTGGTACGGGATAGATAATCCCTACGTGAAGAAGTTTGAGAACTTCCTTCTTCACGACTTCACGCATCGCATTATTGAGCCTCTGGGGGGTTCGCAAGATGGGGTCTTTGGCGGGGTCAATAGGAATGCGATGTGTGCAAAGTGTCGGGCTTACCCCTTTTAGATCTTGAAGGGAATACCCGAAGACCGATCTGTGTTTCTCTAAGACTGACTATTAGCGGGTAGTTTCTGGTCACTAAGCTTATCGCTTATGATGACGGGAGCTTGTGAATCGCCGTTTAGGTAGACATAGCGTAGGCCCGGAGGTAGGGTTTAAGCTCAACTGAGGCCGAGTTAACTCTTCCTCTTTGGGAAGTTCTATGATTTCCCCGAATCGTCCTCTTCTTCAATGAAGAACTAGGGCGTCTTTTTTCTAGGTCCATTTTACGGGTTCTCATATAGCATAACTCCCATGACCTCCTCGGGCGTGTCGTGCTCATGGAAGGGTTCATTCTGGAAGTTTTTGGCTCGAGTAACTGGAATAGAAAACTTTTTCTTCCCGAGTTTGACATCTAAATCCCCCGGATGTTGATAAATTAAGAATCTTCTCCAAGGGATGCCCGATCAGATGTCATAGTCTTGGACATCAAAGATATGAAAATCCAAAGACAACTTGACATTCCCGTATAGGAAGATTTGTTCATGTATAACCTCACGGCTTTTAAGGATGGTTCGTGGTGCTATGCGCGAGGTCCGTCTTTGTGGGGGTCCTAATGACTTCCTCGTCACAAATTTGTGCGATGGTTTTGGACATTATGTTTATTCCCACAAAGAGGTTATACATGACTTCCACCATGTTTCCGATATATTCGCAATGGATTGGTGTAGAGGGGCCACTTATCCGAATTTCTTCTCGAAAGAAGGTCCTTCCTCTCGCAACCATTCCGTGCTCATTATAGCCGGTTAACTCCTTAATAGACTCGGAGAAAGAGTTTATCCAGGGGTCATTCAGAATAGCCGGGATAGGTGGTTTCTTCCATAGTTCGTACCTTGAGGTGTCACCAAATTGTTCCAAGAAAAGTCAACCTCAAAGAACGGAGATCCGTGCATGCGGTTGTTGACACCAAGTTATAGCATAAAATTACTAATCAACTAACATTAAATAAGGGCTTAAATTGAATATCAACCTAAGTCTAGGGGTTTAACTAACATAATTCCACGAGCTTTGGTGATTTATATATTTTCGGAGACTTAATAGATAAATGCAGAGAAGAATGGAGAAAGTTCCTAATATACATCTCATACAATGACAAGACTTGACCGTGAAGTAACTCAACCCGAAAAGTGGACTAAAACATTCTAGAAGATACCGGAGGACACCGGATGAGACGAGAGGTCGAGAGGAGGCAACTTACCCGGGCGGCCGCCAGAAATTTTGTGCCGGGCCGCCAGCAATTATGCCCAATCAGGGTTCATCTTTTTATGTCGGTTTATAACCGACTTTGAGGTTGTATCTACACCGCTGCCAAGGTCGGTTTGATCCAAGGGCTATCGTTCATCGCCAAGGCCTATATAAGAAGACCCCGACCCTGGGGCTAAACCCTAATTCATTACTATCTCATTCTATCTCATTATCTCTTAGTTGTAGAGGGGTCCCTTCTAAGGATCAACTCTCTCTAAGAGATTAGTGAAGTAGAATTAGACATATAATTAGAAGTGGATTAGATCTAATTAGATCTAATCAAGAGTAAGAGTTAAGAAGAGATTAGAGCCATAGTTCTCATTAGAGAGACTAGAACTAATCTTATTCCTAGAGTTAAAGTGTTGCTGATGGGAAAAGCTGCGGAGGAAGCACCGGACCTGTCGGTGACTCCTCTACATCTTGTACTATCGGAATCAAGTCCCGATAACACCGGTACTTGATCCCGAGACTTCTATGGTGGATCAACTCCTTATTTGAGTAAGTAAATGTTCTTATTGTTCTTATTGTTCACAACTCTTGTTTGAGTACTTTAATCTGCAGGACGCTATAGATTAGAGGGGTAGCTTAGGTTTAGGCATGGTGCCTAGACTGAGGTTGCTTGTGATGACACCTTATATTCCGGGTCGTGTGGTAGATCGCGGGAGTGACAAGTCCTTGTTGAGTCCTTTGGAATCCGCAAGTTGGGCATGTAAGTGCTTGGGAGGATTGCATGTTTCGCCCATGTTTTCCTTTGGGTGCTTCCCTTTAAGACAATACCAACATATGCTTACAAGGATAAGAATTAGACAACCATAGAAATCTCCTTATCTCTTTATCTTCTTCCTTCCTTTGACTACCGCTTTCGGGGATTAGTTATATTCCTTAGTTACCTCACACCGTCCTCCCCGTGGATTCGATATAATACCCTCTCCCGGTGAAATGCTCACCAAGATCCGTTTGCTTGATTATTATAAATATTTCGTAGGCTTAACAAATACCAACAAATGTCTCCTTGAGTTCGTTCAGGCGAGGGTCTCTCTATAGGTTTAATGGGTTCGGCATCGGCCGAAGAGACTTCCTTCCGTTTTCGCTTGGGTTCTACACGGATGGGTTCTAATGGGGAGTATTCTCAAGAATACGGTTTAAGATAGCTTCCCCCTCTCACGGTGTTTTATGGGAAAACGACCCTCCGGCAGTTGTGTCAAGCAGCGAGGCGCTTTGCCCGTCCATCCCAGCCCGAAATGTCTTTGTAAAAGCACGTGGTTTGGTATGGATGTGGTCCAGCTCGGATCGTGTAAGCGTGGTATCAACCCGGTCCCGAGCTGCACCTAAGGTTTCACCCTATTTGTTGGAAGTTGAGTATCTCTTTGTCGCGGGCCGCGATTCGGATAAAGGGTAGAACGCTATACGAGAATGCGCTTCGGCAGTTCTTCCCATTCTCCGTTTACCCGACCCTACGTTATGGGCGTACCATTGAGTCGCCCTCTCGTGAGAGAGAACGAACAACTTCCACCTCGGCGTGTCGTGTGTCATGCCCGCACTGTCGAGGCGACCCGAGCTGCTCAAACTCCCGTAAGTGATGGTAGGGGTTTTTCATATTCCGAGCCCGAAAAGGCTCGGCCCCGAACCATGGCTATAAAGCCGGCCCGGAGCTCATACTGCGAAGTTGTGATTGGCTTCGCAGACATGCGTGGTTCTACGAGCTCGCCCTTAGGAGCCGGACAGATTTGTAGGGTAGGTTGCTCCATGAGTAACAGGGACTATTTTTGGTATTTTTGTTTAAAAGGATACTACCACACACAAGTTGACTAGGCTCGAAATATAACTACGACAACCGTCCCCAAGAATGGCACCGAAATGCTTGTTGGTCTTTCTTAACGCACACGAGAAATCCGCATGCCACGTAAATACCGTTGTAGCACTTCACCCGCAGGTAAGCGGGTATCATATTTTACACAAGGACGGTCGCGGCCGAGGGCTTATCCGGTCCATGGTCAACCCTAAGGCAAGGGTTTGTTTTAAGAGTAGCGAGGTATCTCGTAGACTAAGTTTTCCAGTGCAAAGGATTTCTAAAGTCCGTTGTCTACTCACTTCGGCACCGCCAACGCCCAACCGGGCGGCTTCCGGCAATTACCTCTACGTCACGCGGCCCGAACGTGGGGATTTCAAGGGACGGTCAAGGCTTGTCACGACCCGGCCCGCCTACCCCTCAAGAATCGTGGGATGCTTCGCAAAAGGTAGGTGAACGCTAGTCCAAACACCACGTTTGCACTATTGGTCACGATTCTTGATGTTGGCCAAGGTTCCCTGGTCAAAGAGTTCCTTCATCAAGAACTAACGCTCTTAACGAGACAATCTACCAATCCACTTAAAGTCTACAAATGCTAAGAAATATACGAGAAAATTAAATAGCTGAAAGATAATCACAAGACTTCTTACCAAAGTGTAAGTAGCTTTGCAGAGGTACAAAGGGCGGTACCGACAAGTCCGGACTCCGTCCTCCTAGGGAACCGCGGAACACCGAGGGGTGAACCGGAACTCCGGGTAGAAAGAACAAAGCTTCTTTCTAGCTTTTCCCCTCTCTCACTCTCTAGAATTAGAAGATATAGAAGAAGTAGAAGAAGAAGAACTAATTCTACTCTCTTGCACAAATGAACTGGTTTCTCCTTGGAATTGTTGTTGAGAGAGGTGAAAGAGGGAGCTATTTATACACAAGGGAGAGGGGCCTAAGTGCTAAAAACACCAAAAACCGACCTAGGAACACCTTCCAAATCTGCCAAACCGACCATCCAACGTCGGTAGCGCCATGTATGGAAGGTAACAAACCGCCTCCCCCCTGGGGGCCTCGAACCGCCTCGCCAGGGGTGCGCGGCGCACTGAGGTGCGCTACAAGACCCTGTTGGCCGGCTCGGCTCGGGCTTCGCCGGGTGGGCCTTCTTGCTTCGAAAAGTTGTCTGGGTGATCTTGGCCCCCCGCCTGGTTTTTGACGTTTTGTCCCGAATCTTCTTTGGGCTTGCCATTTGCTTCTTTGAGCCTTTTTTCTATTTGTTGGTTTTATTTTTTTTTCTTTGTATTTTTGGCCCAAAGTGATTATTCTTGAGTTGGTACCGCAAAGTCCAAATAAACACCAAAACTATGGAATATGTTAGTTAAAATCCCTATTTCTAGGTTGTTTTGGTGTTGTGTTGACGGTATTTGATTTGCGCTTGGTTACCATCAACGGTGTTCGATGGATTACCGGTGAGGAGAGAAAGGAGAGCCGTGGTGGTAACTCTACCGATTCCCCTGCGGGGTACACATACTCAATTGTATCCGCAACCAAACACGATCCGTGCATAGCCCGGTCCAGTCCCGGGCCGTGAATCAAACACGGTTGGTTGCACCAATTTAGACAAAGTTGTGGGCGGCATGGGCATGGGTGCGGGGGCGGGCCTTGAGGTCGCATAGCAAACACGCCCTTGGGTTCCTACGCGGTTCGAATGGGCCTCACTAAATTTAATCATGTGTCAAACTCATACGTGGTGCGACGATGCACGACATGCTTCCGGAACAAACACAATATAATAAATCACACATATGCCCCGGGGGCAACACACGAAGCATGTTGATGGTGATGAAATTACACGGAGCACCCGATGACAACTATATATGTAACGTTTGATAAGTTGGCCTTCCCACCGCGCCGATACATATTGGGTTCCCGTTAAACGCACGCATATTTGCTAGTCAAGATATAATAAGCACTCGATTGTAACTTGTAATTCTTTTTTGCGAACACTAATACGACCGAGTCTTGTAATTGCTAATAGATTAATGGACACCTAACCTTTAGGTTCCCTAACAGATGAATTCGGTTCTCAATTCAGAATTTAAAACCGAGGAAGTGTCACAACCCGAAAACACCTCCAAATAAAACTTCACTAAAGACCCCACGTTAAGTTAAATTGAGCTCTTACCCTAATCCCCCAAACCATATCCCCGAGGTGCAACCTTAAAAAGAGCCCTTTATCCCTAAATCAAAAGGATTCGTCTTCAAACTAATCTTCTCAAATATCTTTGACGACTATCAATGTCCCACATGGTTATCTCAGAGTTGTCCGACCCTTAATCTTCTCACAACGATACCTCGATCTTTGAACATATGAACTCTAGATGGAACCAATCTTCTCACACTAATACTTGATCTCCAAACATAGGAACCCCATATGGAACCTTGCATTTCCCAAGGTGTTAGACAACCCACATGTCCTACTACAAGCAAGTAGAGCCTCACCATAAGGGATTACCAACCCACATGTCCTACTACAAGCAAGTAGAGCCTCACCATAAGGGATTACCAACCTCTAAGCAAGCTAAGGATCGATCAAGTGCCCAAAGGTAGCTAAGGCAAAACAGTTAGAGCAACCAACAATGATCGTCTTTTTTTTTAAGGAAGGAGAAACCCTTCAGGGGCTACTCGAAACAAGGATTGCCAAATCCCCTAAGGCTCTTAAGTATTTACGACAAGATGTATTATACTTTTCCACGACATTCTTCCCGTTCTATTTTTTTATCTTAGTAATTCACAATGAAGCATTGATATCTTATTAATAATATTCCCCTAACCTTTTTTTTGTGAAGGATAGAGCAGGTCAGGTCCATCCAGGGACGGATCCATGGCCCCGCAGCGACCCCCACCACCACACACACAAGAAGGTTTCCCTTTAATCACCTCATTTCCATTAATTCTCCTTTAGCTAGCCCCCTCTTCGGCCAATTGTAAATGGATATTATGGGAATTAGTTTTCTTTAAAGAAAAATGGCATATATAATAAGGAGAAGGTCCCTCGTTCTAAAGAGATCATAGCATGCTTACGAAACATCTTGCGGCCTCTATTATATTGAGAGTCGGCAGCAAGCTGTGTAGGTGTAGCCATTTTTAGGATCAAGGCCGAAGTATTAATTGCCACGCGTGGGAGAAGCCAGAATGAATGTCCAACCTTTCTTTCTATAAGCAACGTGCCACCCATTTGTTGCAAAGACATCAACACAAATTAAATAAGGCGCCCGCCGACCGAGCGACTAAGGTGCACTATTTCACCTACAACTCGCGGCCGCCCGTAATGGGTGGCGATTGTATCATTGTACCCCTTCAACCTTCAGCAAAACTCATAACACAATCTTAGTTTTTCTAGATATGTTAGTTTACTATATTAGTTTTTCTAAAGAGTAATATACTCAATCTAGTACAAAAACATGACAGATGGGTGTGGATTAGTACAACAAGTTATAAAATGGTCAATCTAATACAATAACTTGATAGTTGTGTGCAAACTAGTCCAAAAACTTATAAAATGCTTAACTTAGTATCCAAATCGATACAAATCAAATGTTATCACAAACAATATAGTTTCCAATATGGACAAGAGTATATTTATGTCGAAACAAGTCATTGTGCATTATTTGACAAATGATATTCTTGTAGTAATGGTAACATATTCGGTAAGAGTAGAACCTTTGGTGCTTAGAAAATTATTGTTATGTTTTCATTAACTATTTTTATACAAATATTAAATTCTAATTAGAAAAATTTTAATTTCATATTCAATATTGATTTCAAGTTTGATTATATGCATTTCTATTTAGCTAAAAAAATCAAATATGATAATAAGTAGTAACAATTAATACCTTTTAGAAGTTTTTCATAAATATTTTTAAAGTCTCATGTACCGGTTTAGTCTCTCGGTAATCTAATGGTTTAAATCTAAAATTTGATTCAATTTTAACTAATGAATAAATAAGTAAAATGCATAGTTGATTCACGATTAGCAATTTAATTGACAAAACAAATTATTGGTTGGAAGAAAATTTGAATGTTATCTCGATTTGTTTAATACGTTGTCATTTGTAATTTTGGACTACAGGGTAGTATGCTAAATTGAGCATTTTACACAAATTTTTGAACTAATATGCACCCACCTATAAAATTGTTGTCCTAAATTAACTATTTTGCATGATTTTGGACCAATTTGCACCCATTTGACAAGTTATTGTAATAAATTGAGCACTTTACAACTTGTTGGACCAATCCGCACCCATCGACAAGTTATTGTAGTAGATTGAGCATACTACAAGTTGTTGGACCAATTTGCACCGACTTGATAAGTTGTTGTATAGTGGGTGCAATTTACTCAAAATGCAATTACATTTGTCCTTAAGAAATTGATTATACCTTGGGATTCAAAGATTTGAATCGTTTGGACTTTTTGAAGAAAATATTTGTAGAAAATCTAGTCCAATAGTGGTGGTCATGCATGGTGCAATGTAGAATGTGGCCGAAAAATATATCTTTGTGCTAGCTCAACTTGGCCCTCATGGCCTTTCATTAGTGGACCTAGGTCCCAACTCAACGCTACTTTAGCTATCTCGTGCTTAAACGAAGTTACAATACACTTGAGTATGAAATTGCGTGGAAGCACTAAATCATTTGCTTTGTTGAGCTGATATAATTTTCTAGCTGTGTTATACTCATGTGCTTGTCATACCCTTTTGTGATCATCATATACAAGAATGTTAAATTTCGTGTATGGCTCATCATCCTCATTGCACCGACGGATGCATACCATTTAGAATGGTGGACTACAAGGGCTTTGGTGTTTCTATCCTCGCTTTTGAGCGAAATGGTGATTTTACCCTTGTTTTTTTTACTTTGTAATTTTACCCCTACTATTTCAAACGAAGAGAGAGTCTACCCCTAATCAGTTAAGTCCCTCTAACGCTGTGTAAAAATGACAATTTTGCCCATACATTTTAACCCTCGTTTTATTATTATGATATTTGTGTTTTTACCTCTGTTTAGATCTGCAAGATAAAATTTTAACTAACATCCATGTAATCGAATTTAATATCACACAAAATATAAACTCCACACATATTGAATTAGCAAAAGAACAAACCATATCCATATAATAGCATGCGATCATAGTACCGTTTTAGTACCTCCACGTAAAAATCCTCAACTACCGAAAGGGTCAATCCATGACAATCAAGAAATAAATCACTAAATCATAAACCAATACCAACAAATCCATGCTTTAGTGGAGTGCTTGCCTCACCTCAACCTACACGCCCGGAAATCAACAAAGACAAAGATTGGAGCAAATCCAATCTCGGTTTCTCGGTGCCATTGTGCCGACCCAAAAGACCCAACCTATTTATCCCCGATCCACACCGTCGCGGCCATTGGGACGCCTAGGCGCCGCCCTCACAGCCACGGCGCCCCACACACGTATGTACTTGCCCTCGCCGGTCATAGAGGCCGCCGCTACCCGCCAGCCCATGGCGGTGGCGATTGTGAGCCATTGTCTATTTAGGGTTAGCTCGGTAGGAGACAGCCGATGACCCACGTGTGCCCCAGGGATGAGGACGACGGGAAGAGGGGCCTCTGGCCGCTGGAAGCAACGTCTCTAGTACCCGAAACCCTATCCCGCGCCCCATTATGTCACACGCGCGAGCCTAGGCTGGGGGACATGAGGCAAAGGGAGGGCAAAGGGGAGAGGAGGAGCACCACCTGGTTCCTAGCTACCGCGAAGGGGAGCGTCGGAATAGCGACGCAGAAAGAGGAGCCGCCCGACTCTTTTCTATCGTCTACGTTCTCAGGGGAACTTTTGTCCTTTTGGCGCCTCTCTTTTCTTTTTTTTTTTCCCATTTAATTTAATATGATCAAGTACCTATGATGTTACATAATAGGGGTAGAAGGAGGTTTCGTTGAGAAAAAAACAAGGGTCGCAGAGGCCACCGCTACCCGCCAACCCATGGCGGTGGCGACTGTAAGCCATTGTCTATTTAGGGTTAGCTCGGTGGGAGACAAGCGATGCCCCACGTGTGCCCCTGGGGATGAGGACGACGGGAAGAGGGGCCTCTAGTCCCAGGGAGCAACGCCTCTAGTACCCGAAACCCTAACCCGCGCCCCATTATGTCACACGTGCGAGCCTAGGCTGGGGGACACGGGGCAAAGGGAGGGAAAAAGGGAGAGGAGGAGCACCGCCGTCGTTCCTAGCTACCGCGAAGGGAGCGTCGAACAAATGACGCAGAAAAGGAGCCGCCCGACTCTTTTCTATCGTCTACGTTCTCGGGGAACTTGTCCTTTTAGGCGCCTCTCTTTTCTTTTTCTTTTTCCCATTTAATTTAATATGACCGTTACCTACGATGTTAAATAATAGGGGTAGAAGGAGGTTTTGTTGAGGAAAAAAAAAAGGGTAAAAACGCAAAGTAAAAACAACAAAGGTAAAATCACAAAATTGTCGAACCCGGCTAGATTGGGTTGGAACCGACATGGGATCGCTCGTTCGTCGGGGGAAGACGGTGATAGAGGTGGTGGCGGCGCAATGCGGGCGCGGGTAGGGGACGGCGTGCGGTGGCGGCGCGTGGCGGCGGTGTGCGGCACGAGGAGGAGGAGGGAGCCGCGAGGAGAGAGGAAGGGAGAGTTGGAGAGATAGAGCTGTTTGGGGAGCAACCCCTTTAATTTTTCTCGTAAGATCCAAACGATTACATGCCCCTTGTATTTATAGTCCGAGGGAGACTTGCTTGCTAAGAAATATCTAGGAGGTTTCCTTATAGATTGGAATACCTCTTTTACAAGCAATCTTATTTCTTTTACTAAATATTTATTCCCTAAATAATTATTACTTAATGATGAAGTAAATGACGTGGCGAAGGATGACGTCTGACGGCGACGGCGCATGCCATGCCCCCCCCGTCGCGCGAAGCTGCCCTCATTGGGCCTCCGCCGTGGGCTACTTTTGGGTCTTGACATCTCTCCCCCCTCCTTTTTTCGAACAGGCCCCCGTCCTCGCTGTGGTTCGCGCACTACGGTCGTCGTTGTTGATGGGGTGATCAGTAGCATGGTCCAAAGATTGTTGCATCCACGTGTAGAAGGGGAATGAGCCGGACGAAGATGAGGTTGGTAACCTTTAATCCGATGGGTGGAAGTCCGTAGCTCTCTGTCCCCATTACATTGTCGAAGATGCCGTGTGAGGTTGTGAATGTTGTCGCCGAAGAAAAAGATCGCCCGATGGAAAGAAGCTATGTGGTGGCTCCTCCAATAGCCAGCTGCTTGTCATGAAGATTGGCACGAATGGTGAAGTCGTCGGGAGGTGGACGCCAATCACCACAAGTGTCGCCCAAACCGTGCTCCCCCCGAGCTTGTTGGTTCCGACTATGTAGGGTAACTCGTGATCCGTTGATGTAGCAAGTTGAGGTGGAACGAGCCTCCGGGATTGTGACGGGGTCGACGAGGTAGGGGGGGTTGATGTTGGTGGCATGTACCTCTTGTCGCTTGTCGGTGAAGCTCACAAGTCGAGGCTTGTCAAGATGGAAGCGTCGAACTCTTGGGCGAGGTGGATCGCCGTGCTCCCTGTGTAGGGCGTCGCCTGGTGCATTGCAGTCCATGGCTTGTTGGCGTAGTCGCATCGGGCGTAGATGTCGTTGAGGAACATGGGAGCCAACTGGTTTGGCTCTAGAGTCGTGCCGGTTGCCATAGCCGAGTAGTCGACGGCGCGATGGTTGTTGGTGTCGCCGTTGATGGGCCGCCCAAAACCACGAGTGAGGCACCATGGTACGGTGTCTCCGTTCTCCTGTGGTGCCGCCTTGGTGATGCAGAGGAGCCAAAGAAAGAGGAGTGTCATTCTCATCAATTGGGCAGCATTGTACCTGATCTTCCGCTGGTGTGGTGCTGATGGTGCCGCCTTTGCTAGATCTGGAGCTTGCCTGATGGTGTTCTCCACCATTGTTGATGTCGGGAGGATGTCTAGTAGGTGTAGCAGATTGTTGTCGTCGTATGTCGGTGATTGAACGACCGTCGCGTTGGTGATGCCTGGGGGAGCGTCGGTGTTCTCATCTGTAGCAGCGCCCATGGGGGGAACGTCCTGGTTGCCAGTGTTGACGTTATCAGCTGCAGGTGGGGGCGGTGATGCAGGAGCTGGTGTCGTGGCTCTGAGAGAGACGGCAGTGGCGCCCATTGGAGGGGCGTCATCACCGTTGGCGGTGCCTTTGCGGGCATTGGTGTTTCCCTCGACGTTGGCATAGGTGTTCGGGATGTCGTCCTTGTTGTTCAGGATGCTGGTGTTGAAGTCGTTGTCCTTGGAGTCGATGTTGTCGGTGGTCAACATGGTGATGACGAGGACGTCAGGGGTGACGTCGTTGGCGCCAATGGGAGGGTCATCATCTACGCTGGTGTCCTTGAGGACGTCGTTGACGATCATAGTTCCCATGGTAGCGTCGTCGTCGTCGATCTTGCTGGCGCTCAGGGAGGTGTCATTGTAGCCTCCTTTGGCGGCGCCCGTGTGGGTGACGTCGTTGTCGCCGATGGTAGGCATGGCGATGTCGGGACGTCGTGGTCGATGGTGGCGCCCTTGGGAGGGGCGTCGTTGCCGTTGGTGTCCTTGGTGCCGGTGTCGCCCAGATGTCGATGCCGGCGGCGCCGATGTCGATGTCGGTGACGCCGTCTTGTCGCCCATAGTGATGTTGACGTTCGATGTCGAGATGACATTGTTGGTGTTGTCGAACTTATCCGGACCGTTCGCGAGTCTCACGACGTTGGCCTAGTTGGGTAGGCTTTTCGTCGAAAGGTACCGGTGGACGTCGGTGGTGGCCTCCCTGTTCGACCGATCCGGACCACGATAGCGGGCATCCTCGGGGTAGGCGTGCTGTTGATTGTAGCATCATCGATCTTGGAGGGGTGACATAGGCGGCGCTGTGGCAGCGACGTCACCGTCGGTGGCGCCCCATTGCGGGCGTCGTCGATGGAAGAGATGACGTCGGAGGCGTGCGTCGGGCAGCGGCCGCGTCTTGTGGTGTTCTTCTTGGCGTGGCCGCAGTCGTCGTGGATGTCGATGGGAGCGTTGTTGATGTCGAGTGTGGCCATGGCGGCCCGTGGTGTTCGTTGGCGGCGCCGATGGTCGTGTCGTCGTTGTGCGTCGTCGTGGCAAGTTGTTCATCGAACTTCTCCCGGAGGAGCGGTGAAGGTGGCTGGATTTCCTGGCGAAATCGGCACACTGCGCGGATCCACAATGCGGACCTCGGCGATCTTGTGGGCGTCCATCGGATCTTGGCG
>JADLZK010004138.1:0-62823 GCA_015847255.1 Hyparrhenia diplandra | reverse complement strand
TTACTCCTGTTGAACAAGATCTGGACTACTATCCGCGGCGTCGTGTCGATTGTGTTGCGCCACCATGATTTCTCCCCACCCCGTGCTTTCTGCTCTTTCCCATTTCTACACAACAATGTTTGCACATTGTTGGAATTAGTTCTTGTGTATATTTTTTTTTTTGCTATTGATATTTTTTTTTATTTCTTGCAATTGTGTCACTTGCAGTCTTGCAACTAGAGACACTCCATTGTTGCAATGGTAATTTACCCCCTACCAGGGCAAGGTTTCCTCGTGACATTGGGAATTACTATCAAAAACACTTCAATCGCAAATGGTAATTAACCGTGGTTGCAATTACATCACATCCCAAGTTGCAATTGTGTTATATACCATGTTGCAAATGGTATACAATAGGTGTTGTTCTCCCTATTAAATGTGTTTTTTTAGGTATCCTCCCTTTTTGTCCCATTTTTGAAAGTGTTGTTCCAAGTGCTTGCCCCCTAAGCCAAGGTTTTGGGTGATACTTGTAATGGCGTTTGCGGAGTTTAGGTTTCATGACATTTGCGGAGTTTAGGGTTTATGGCATTTGCCGAGTTTATAGTTTATGACATTTGTTGAGTTTAGGGTTCCCGAGTTTAGGGTTCATGGCGTTTGCCGAGTTTAGGGGTTCATGGCATTTGCCGAAGTTTAGGTTCATGGCATTTCTTGAAGGTTTGGGGCTCATGGAATTTGCCGAAGTTTAGGTTCATGGCGTTTGCCAAGTTTAGTGTTGTCGAAGTTTAGGATTCTTGGAATTTGCCGAAGTTTAGGGTTCATGGCGTTTGCCGAAGTTTAGGGTTGCGGGGTTTAGGGTTCATGGAATTTGCCGAGTTTAGTGTTCATGATGTTTGCCCGTTTAGGGTTCATGTGGTTTGCCGAGTTTAGGTTTATTGGCGTTTGTTGAGTTTAGGGTTCATGTCGTTTGCTTCGAGTTTAGGGTTCATGTCTTTTTTTAAAAAAGGCATGCCCCTATTAGGCAATGAGTTTTTGGTCATCAACATGTTGCAATTATTTTACCTTTGTTGTTGCAACTTGCTTAGTTCCTTGTTGCAAATGTTTACCTACCGACTCGAGTTTAGGGTTATTGGTTTTTGCCGAAGTTTAGGGTTCATGTCGTTTTGCCAAGTTTAGTGTTCATGTCATTTGCCGAAGTTTAGGTTCATGCCTTTTTCTAAAAATAAAAAGAGCATCCCCCTACTAGGCAATGAGTTTTTGGTCATCAACATCTTGCAATTCTTTCCACCGTTGTTGTTGCAACTTGTTTAATTTCACCATTGCAAATGCTTACCTACCGACTCGAGTTTAGGGTTAATAGCGTTTCTTTGAGTTTAGGGTTCATGTCATTTGCCGAAGTTTAGGGTTTATGTCATTTGTCGAGTTTAGGGTTCATGGCTTTCTTTGAGTTTAGGGTTCATGTCGTTCTCGGAGTTCAGGGGTTCATGACGTTTGCCGAAGTTTAGGGTTCATGCCTTTTTTTTTTAAAAAAAAAAAGAGCATGCCCCCTACTAGGCAATGAGTTTTTTGTCATCAACATGTTGAAATTCTTTCAACCTGTTGTTGTTGCAACTTGTTTAATTTCATTCTGCTGCAGATGCTTACCTACCGGATCCGAAGTTTAGGGTTAATAGCATTTCCCGAAGTTTAGGGTTTGTGTCGCTTTGCCGAAGTTTAGGGTTAATGTAGTTTTCTTTTTTTGTTAAAAAGCATGCCCCCTAATAGGCAATGGGTTTTTTGGTCATCAACATGTTGTAATTCTTTCACTTTTGTTGTTGCAACTTGTTTAATTTCACCATTTGCAAATGCTTACCTACCGTGATCGAGTTTAGGGTTAATGGCGTTTGCGGAGTTTAGGGTTCACGTCGTTTATCGAGTTTAGGGTTCATGTCGTTTGCCGAGTTTAGGGTTATTGGTGTTTGCCGAGTTTAGGGTTCATGTCGTTTTCCGAGAGTTTAGGATTAATGGTTTCACTTTTGTTGTTGCAACTTGTTTAATATCTCTATTGCAAATGCTTACCTACCGGATCCGAGTTTAGGGTTAATGGCGTTTCTTTGATTTTAGGGTTTATCTTAGTTTTCCGAAGTTTAAGCGTTCAAGTCGTTTGCCGAGATTAGGGTTATTGGCGTTTGCCGAGTTTAGGGTTCATGTCGTTTGCCGAGTTTAGGGTTAATGGTGTTTTCTGCCGAGTTTAGGGTTCATGTCGTTTGCCGAAGTTTAGGGTTAATGTCGTTTTTTTTTTTTTTAAAAAAACATGCCCCTACTAGGCAATGGGTTTTTGGTCATCAACATGTTGCAATTCTTTCACTTTTGTTGTTGCAACTTGTTTAAGTTCATCTTGTTGCAAATGCTTACCTACCGATCCGAGTTTAGGGTTAATGGCGCTTGTTAAGTTTAGGGTTCATGTTGTTTGTTAGAGTTTAGGGTTCAAATTTTTGCCGAAGTTTATTTCATGTCGTTTCTTGAGTTTAGGGTTCACGTCGTTTGCCGGAGTTTAGAGTTAATGGTGTTTGCCGAGTTTAGGATTCATTTAGTTTTGCCGAAAGTGTAGGGTTCATGTCGCTTTGCCGAAAGTGTAGGGTTAATGTTGTTTTTTTTTTTTAAAGAAAGAAAAAAAAAAAGCATGCCCCCTACTAGGTAATGGGTTTTTGTCATCAACATGTTACAATTCTTTCACTTTTGCTTTACAACTTGTTTAATTTCATTTGTTTGCAAATGCTTACGTGCCGGATCCGAGTTTAGGGTTAATGGTGTTTGTTGAGTTTAGGGTTCATGTTGTTTTGCCGAAGTTTAGTTTTAATGGTGTTTCTTTGAGTTTAGGGTTCATACCGTTTGCGAAGTTTAGGGTTCATGTTGTTTTGCCGGATTTAGGGTTAATGGTGTTTGCCGAAGTTTAAGGTTCATGCCGTTGTCGAGTTTAGGGTTCATGTCGTTTGCCGAAGTTTAGGGTTTCATCTTTGTTTGCCGAAGTTTAGGGTTTAGGTCATTTGTCGGGGTTTAGGGTTCATGTCGTTTTGCCGAGTTTAGTGTTAATGGTGTTTGATGAGTTTAGGGATCATATCGTTTGTCGAAGTTTAGGGTTCATGTCGTTTTCTTGAGTGTAGGGTTAATGTCGTTTTATTTTTAAAAATAAAAGCATGCCCTCCTACTAGGCAATGGGTTTTTGGTCATCAACATGTTTACAATTGCATCACTTTCACTATTGCAACTTGTTTAATTTCAACATTCCCGATGCTAACGCATACGGATCCTAGTTTAGGGTTAATGGTGTTTGTTGAGTTTAGGGTTAATGGTGTTTGTTGAGTTTAGGGTTCATGTTGTTTGCCTAGTTTAGGGTTCATGTTGTTTGCCGAGTTTAGGGTTCATGTCGTTTCTTAGAGTTTAGGGTTCATGTCGTTTTGCGAAGTTTAGGGTTAATGTTGTTTGCCGAAGTTTAGGGTTCATGCCGTTGTCGAGTTTAGGGTTCATGTCGTTTGCCGAAGTTTAGGGGTTTCATGCTGTTTGCCGAGTTTAGGGTTTAGGTCATTTGTCGGGTTTAGGGTTCATGTCGTTTGCCGAGTTTAGTGTTAATGGTGTTTCACGAGTTTAGGGATCATGTCGTTTGTCGAGTTTAGGGTTCATGTCGTTTGCCGAGTGTAGGGTTAATGTCATTTTATTTTTTTTAAAAAAAATAAAAGCATGCCCCCCTACTAGGCAATGGGTTTTTGGTCATCAACATGTTGCAATTCTATCACTTTCGCTATTGCAACTTGTTTAATTTCACTGTTGCAAATGCTAACGTACCAGATCCTTGTTTAGGGTTAATGGTGTTTGTTGTGTTTAGGGTTCATGTTGTTTGCCTAGTTTAGGGTTCATGTCGTTTGCCGAGTTTAGGGTTATTGGCATTTGCCGAGTTTAGGGTTCATGTTGTTTGCCGAGTTTAGGGTTATTGGCGTTTGCCGAGTTTAGGGTTCATGTCGTTTGCCGAGTTTAGGGTTAATGTTGTTTGCCGAGTTTAGGTTCATGCCATTGTCGAGTTTAGGGTTCATGTCGCTTGTTGAGTTTAGGGCTCATGTCATTTGCCGAAGTTTAGGGTTCATGTCGTTTTGCCGAAGTTTAGGTGTTTCATGCTATTTGCCGAGTTTAGGGTTTAGGTCATTTGCAGGGTTTAAGGTTCATGTCGTTTGCTTAAGTTTAGTGTTAATGGTGTTTGACGAGTTTAGGGATCATGTCGTTTGTCGAAGTTTAGGGTTCATGTCGTTTTTGCCGAGTGTAGGGTTAATGTCATTTTATTTTTTTAAAAAATAAAAAGCATGCCCCCTACTAGGCAATGGGTTTTTAGTCATCAACATGTTGCAATTCTATCACTTTTCGCTATTGCAACTTGTTTAATTTCATCATTGCAAATGCTAACGTGCGGATCCTTGTTTAGGGTTAATGGTGTTTGTTGTGTTTAGGGTTCATGTTGTTTTTGCCTAGTTTAGGGTTCATGTCGCTTTGCCGAGTTTAGGGTTATTGGCATTTGCCGAAGTTTAGGGTTCATATTGTTTGCCGAGTTTAGGGTTATTGGCGTTTGCCGAAGTTTAGGGTTCATGTCGTTTTTTAGGGTTTAGGGTTAATGTTGTTTGCCGAGTTTAGGGTTCATGCCATTGTCGAAGTTTAGGGTTCATGTCGTTTCGAGAGTTTAGGGCTCATGTCATTTGCCGAGTTTAGGGTTCATGTCATTTGCCGAGTTTAGGTGTTTCATGCTATTTGCTTGGGGTTTAGGGTTTAGGTCATTTGCCGGGGTTTAGGGTTCATGTCGTTTCTTAGGAGTTTAGTGTTAATGGTGTTTGCCAAGTTTAGTGTTCATGCCGTTTGTCGAGTTTAGGGTTCATGTCGCTTGCCGAGTTTAGGGTTAATGTTGTCTTCTTTCTTTTTTAAAATAAAGCATGCCCCCTACTAGGCAATGGGTTTTTGGTCATCAACATGTTGCAATTCTTTCACTTTTGTTGTTGCAACTTGTTTAATTTCCTTTGTTGCAAATGCTTACCTACCAAATCGAGTTTAGGGTTAATGGTGTTTCTTTGAGTTTAGGGTTCATGTTGTTTTGCCGAGTTTAGGGCTCATGTCGCTTTTGCGAAGTTTAGGCTTCATATCGTTCCACGAGACTTTAGTGGTAATGGTGTTTGCCGAGTTTAGGGTTAATGTTGTTTTCTTTTTTAGAAAAAGCATGCCCTCCTACTAGGCAATGGGTTTCTCGGTCATCAACATGTTGCAATTCTCTCACTTTTGTTGTTGCAACTTGTTTAATTTCATTTGTTGCAAATGCTTACCTATCGGATCCGACTTTAGGGTTAATGGCATTTTAAAGTTTAGGGTTCATGTCGTTTCTAAGAAGTTTAGGGTTGATGTCGTTTACCAAGTTTAGGTTTCATGTCGTGTGCCGAGTTTAGTGTTAATGGTGTTGGCCGAGTTTAGGTTTCATGTTGTTTGCCGAGTTTAGGGTTAATGTTGTTTTCTTTGTTTTCTTAAAAAAGCATGCCCCCTACTAGGCAATGGGTTTTGGTCATCAACATGTTGCAATTCTTTCTCTTTTTTGTTGCAACTTGTTTAATTTCATTTGTTGCAAATGCTTACCTATCGATCCGACTTTAGGGTTAATGGCATTTTAGAGTTTAGGGTTCATGTCGTTTGCCGAGAGTTTAGGGTTGATGTCGTTTACCAAGTTTAGGTTTCATGTCGTGTGTGCCGAGTTTAGTGTTAATGGTGTTGGCGAGTTTAGGGTTCATGTCGTTTCTTGAGTTTAGGGTTAATGTCGTTTTCTTTTTTTATAAAAAACATGCCCCCTACTAGGCAATGGGTTTTTGGTCATCAACATGTTGCAATTCTTTCACTTTTGCCGCTTGCAACTTGTTTTAAGTTCATTTGTTGCAAATGCTTACCTACGGATCCGGAGTTTAGGGTTAATGGCGCTTGTTAAGTTTAGGGTTCATGTTGTTTGCCGAGTTTAGGGTTCAAATTTTTTGCCGAGTTTATTTCATGTCGTTTGCCGAGTTTAGGGTTCACGTCGTTTGCCGAGTTTAGAGTTAATGGTGTTTGCCGAGTTTAGGATTCATTTCGTTTGCCGAGTGTAGGGTTCATGTCGTTTGCCGAGTGTAGGGTTAATGTTGTTTTCTTTTTTTTTAAAGAAATAAAAATAAAAGCATGCCCCCTACTAGGCAATGGGTTTTTTGTCATCAACATGTTGCAATTCTTTCACTTTCGCTGTTGCAACTTGTTTAATTTCACTGTTGCAAATGCTTACGTACCAGATCCGAGTTTAGGGTTAATGGTGTTTGTTGAGATTAGGGTTCATGTTGTTTGCCGAGTTTAGTTTTAATGGTGTTTGCTGAGTTTAGGGTTCATACCGTTTGCCGAGTTTAGGGTTCATGTTGTTTGCCGAGTTTAGGGTTAATGGTGTTTCTTGGAGTTTAAGGTTCATGCCATTGTCGAGTTTAGGGTTCATGTCGTTTGCCGAGTTTAGGGGTTTCATCTTTGTTTGCCGAGTTTAGGGTTTAGGTCATTTGTCGGGTTTAGGGTTCATGTCGTTTGCGAGTTTAGGGTTAATGTCGTTTTCTTTTTTTATAAAAAACATGCCCCCTACTAGGCAATGGGTTTTGGTCATCAACATGTTGCAATTCTTTCACTTTTGCTTTGTTGCAACTTGTTTAAGTTCATCATTGCAAATGCTTACCTACCGGATCCGAGTTTAGGGTTAATGGCGCTTGTTAAGTTTAGGGTTCATGTTGTTTGCCGAGTTTAGGGTTCAAATTTTTTTCGAGTTTATTTCATGTCGTTTCTTAAGTTTAGGGTTCACGTCGTTTGCCGAGTTTAGAGTTAATGGTGTTTCTTAGAAGTTTAGGATTCATTTAAAGTTTCCGAGTGTGTAGGGTTCATGTCGTTTGTCGAGTGTAGGGTTAATGTTGTTTTTTTTTTTTTAAAATAAAAAATAAAAGCATGCCCCCTACTAGGCAATGGGTTTTTGTCATCAACATGTTGCAATTCTTTCACTTTTATTTGTTGCAACTTGTTTAATTTCAATCATTGCAAATGCTTACGTGCGGATCCGAGTTTAGGGTTAATGGTGTTTGTTGAGATTAGGGTTCATGTTGTTTGCCGAAGTTTAGTTTTAATGGTGTTTCTTGAGTTTAGGGTTCATACCGTTTGCCGAGTTTAGGGTTCATGTTGTTTTTGCCAATTTAGGGTTAATGGTGTTTGCCGAAGTTTAAGGTTCATGCCGTTGTCGAGTTTAGGGTTCATGTCGTTTGCCGAAGTTTAGGGGTTTCATCTTTGTTTGCCGAGTTTAGGGTTTAGGTCATTTGTCGGGTTTAGGGTTCATGTCGTTTGCCGAAGTTTAGTGTTAATGGTGTTTGACGAGTTTAGGGATCATGTCGTTTGTCGAGTTTAGGGTTCATGTCGTTTTGCCGAAAGTGTAGGGTTAATGTCGTTTTATTTTTTTAAAAAATAAAAGCATGCCCCCTACTAGGCAATGGGTTTTTGGTCATCAACATGTTGCAATTCTATCACTTTCACTATTGCAACTTGTTTAATTTCAATTGTTGCAAATGCTAACGTACGGATCCTAGTTTAGGGTTAATGGTGTTTGTTGAGTTTAGGGTTCATGTTGTTTTCCTCATATTAAATTATTTTTAATATTTGAAATCAAAACCTCTTTAATTAATTAATTTCCTTTTTATTACCATATTCTTTAATATTAAAAAATAATTCCTTTTCATATTTTAATCCCATTGCCATATTTCCCATGTCAATTAAAATATAAAAATAATAATATAAATAAAATATATATATTGATAAGATTTTTATAAATAATGCCATATTCGAATAAAAATTTATTCCAAAAATTCTTAAACATTTATAAAATGAGAGAAAATAAAAAAAACAAAGTTTCGGGTCAAACCGGCCAGGTTGCACCGAGGCACAACGGTCGGATTCGACCGCTTGAACGCACACTGCCAAAGCAAGGCGACGAGAGAGGACCCGGGATGGGGCCGGCCGCGCGTGGGCCGGCCGCCCCGCAGCGGCCCTCCACGTCGCGAGGCCAAACGGTCACGAGCACTAGCCGTTGCCCTCGTCCGAGTGTCGGGGTGCATCGTGCTATAAATTAGCGAGGTGGCGGAGAGCTCTCCACCCCTCTCATTCTCACTCCCTCACTCTCTCATTTTGCTACTTGCTCACTTCTTGCACTCCACAAAGCATTCCCAAGCTCTAGTGCAAGAACACCAAGACACTCTCTCTCACAAGCTCTCTCTCCCAAGTTCTCTCCAAGAGTAAGCACTTGTTTCCATTCCGTTAAGCTTTTTGTTCGCTAACATGTTCGTGAAAAGCGGCAAAAGCGATCAAGAAGGGCGTGAGAAGAAGCGCGAGGCTCTCCCAAGGAAGTTCGGGTACACACTTCGACAATCCGAAGCATACGAAGAGGACGCACCCTCGCAAGAGCAAGAGCAAGAACAAGCACCCACGGGGATGACGATCGAGGAAGCCGATGCACCGCACCTCGACACGAAGGAGAACGGAGATGCAAGCCTACAACATCCTCAAGAACCAGAGACTTCGCTCCCGCTCTCGCTTCCCCAACGACGCCCTCGAAAAACTAGGTATGGATAACGAATTCCCCATCATTTGGAAAGTCGTTGGATGGTCCGGATTGCTCCCCCGATGAGCCGGGCTCTCGCCTCCCTCACCATCCAATTTTTAGGATCTTTGGAAGTTCATGATCGGGGTGTTAGTTTCGAGACTTTTTAGTAAATACTACTATTACACTTGGCAAGAACGGCTAGGCACATAGGCTTTGATGCTAAGAAATGTTGCACAAACTTAGCCGTTGCTCTACCGATTTTAATCGTGTCGCCTTTTCACTTGAGATCTCCACCATCGTTCCTTGAGATCCTAGGTTTCGTCCTTCAAATGCCAACATACATCATCCAACATTGAAATTCATGCAAAAATGGATTGCCATAACTTTGTTTCCTAGGCATGAATTTCACCGTCTCTTAGATGTTGAGATGCAATGCCTCTATGCCATAGTTCACAAGAGAAAAATTGCTCTGTAAAAGAAATCATAAAATGCATGCTTAGCAATTTTAAACAATCCACACCTGTTTTTTATTGTACCTCTCTTGTGACAAGGATTGCTAGTAACATTGGTGCATTGGAAGGCGAGAATGTCACATACCTAGATACTCCACCTCACGAAATTTCATTATCACACCTGATACAATGGCACATAATAAAATTTGATGAGAATGACCACGAGAAGATTATTTATTATTTTTCGGGATATATAAATAAGATTCCGCTCCCTAACCCTAACTCTCATTATATAAATCCCCATCACTCACCTTCGCTCTAGTTGAGCTAGGCGAAGCGCGCCAGGAGTTCGTGTCTCGCAGGTCATCACGAAGGAGAGCTACGGGCGAGGCTAGTGGTTCACGGATGCATGACCTACACCCGTACCGGTGCTTACGCCCGGGTTCTTTACACCAACGCTGAACCCCGGCTCACACCGACCTTCCAAAGATGAGGGGATGTTCACACCTCATCCGCACCAAGCGGGAGGGTCAACATGGCATGAGACACACACGGTGTCCTCCGACTCGAAGGATGCCACCACCACGTCACTCTACCTGGACCCCGGAGCGTTCAAGAGATCAACACCCGACTTCGGGAATGTGGAACTCCGCCTGACAGGTGAGATTCTGCAGTCACTCACCGGTTTTGTGCGGGTTTCCGATCAACGCCATCGCCAGCACACGCAACACCAAGCGTAGGAGGCGGAACGGAGACGGTAGGAGCACGAGGCACGATGGCATTCTCGCGCCACATGGGGTACTACCCCCTAACCCATAGGCCATCGCCTAGCTTGGGGAGGACCCCCACGGAGGTAAGTACCTACCTCCCCTATCATTTTATTTTATCTCTTAATTTTTCATTTTCATTTCCTTTAAAAAAATGAAAAGAACAAAAATATGTTTCCACTTCAATATGTAGTATAAGGATGCTTAATTTCTCTCGAAGTTGAAATGATGAATAGTTGCTCGTCTATAGTTCAATTTGCACCTAGTTCATAACACTTTGTATTCCCCAATGTTTAAGTTTATTGGCTTAACTTGTCTTGTCCTAAAACTTAATGATTTGTGGGTATGCAAACACATGATTCTTCTCTAAGCTATTGTTGGATATGATATGGTAAAAATAGAATCTACTATGATTTCGTTCTAAGAGAGATTCATCATTCGGAGAATAATTTCCAAAAAATTCCTTAAATGATCAAAATTCTCATGATAGCCTATGTGAGACACCCAATCATACGCTTTTGATCAAGATTCACATTCACATTGCCAAAAATAGGTTATGGGCTAAGCTAGAAAAAATGGACGTGTGTCCAAAAAAAAAAACAATGGGTACTTCTCGATACCCGCCTCTAAAAAAAAAGAAAAAGAGAAGAATAATGGACAAGTGTCCGAGGGCGAGTAGAGCCCACTTCTCTAAAAAGAAATAAGAGCTATCCCATACCTTATCAAAAGAAATAAAATTTCACTTGCACATCTTGATCAAGGCTTATGACTTGTTTCTCCTTATGGTTTACACACCCGAGATGATCATTACAAAAATCTCCGCATGAATAATCAATCAAAGAATGAATGACTAGTGTTTCTATGAAAAACCGTTCTATCTTGCAATAACCCAAGGGGTTTGGAGAATGTTATAAGCCCCATATGATTTAAGTAAACAAGGATAGATAAAAATGCCAATTTATTTAAACAACGGAAGAATACTTTAGTATGAGCATGGTACATTTTGAAATATATCGGCATTGTAGCAACTCCCGATCAACAACCAAACACTTAGCTATTTGCTCGGGGCGAGCAAAGGTTAAGTTGAGGGACTTGTTGGCGGTCATTATCGAAAGTATATTATACCACCAACTTATATCCAATTCATGAGAAAGGGGCAAACTTATGTTACATATACCTTTACTTCTAACCTAGTTCCACTTGTATTCGTAGAAATTATGTTTTGCGGGTATAAGAGTGGAAACAGTACAAAGTCACCAAATAAATTAGAAAGCGTATTGAATAAAAGACGCCAAGGAGTGGATCAATCAAGAGGACCAAACCCCGCGCACAATTTGGCCCATGCACCACCATAGGCCCAACATGTGAATGACAAAACGCGCGACGAGGAGAAAGGCGGGCCGGGAGGCTCAAATTTCAGGGGCGGCCGGCCACTGCGGGCGGCCGGGCATTATTTCGCCAAAGTTCCCGCCCTTTCTCCGGCGGTTTGGAGCGATCTTCAAGCGGCGGTTGCATGCGGTGCAAAGTTTCGTTCCCGCCAAGAATAGCTCGAAGCAAGGAGAGCCCTCCATTCCCTCCTCTCCTCCACTATATAAAGAGAGGCACTCCTCACACACAAAACACACAACACACTACACATCACATTGTTACATTCTCACCTTGAGCACCACTCTCTCCCCTTCATTAGTTTAGTGTTAGTATTTGAGTTAGGCGAGTTTCAAGGAGGGCTTGTCTCCTTGGAAGGATCTTTTTGGTAAATTTACTATGAAGTTCTTTCCTTTATTCAAGTCTCATTATTTATATCGCAATACATATGAACTAGAGTATAGTTATCCTCATGTTATATTCATATTATGCTAACTAGAGTATAGCTAGTATAATGTGATAATTAACATGACTAACTTTAGGCTAATTGAATCATATTTTATTCTTGGAACGTAGTAGAACTAAGTTCGAGTGATGGTCCAGTGTACCTTCTCGTTTTACCTTTACTCTTGCCCGTCGATCCGTAGGGTCGGGTACCGAGGGGTTTAGGTAGTTTTCTATAAACATAAGCGTGGTGCTTAGGTCTATAGAGAATCATCCGGGAAATGCCGGCATCCCACGGTAGTGAGGTAGGCGGCGAGGGTGACAACTCTGTTCGTCCTTCGCACTCCTCCACGTCCCGGTGTCGGGTTGGAGTCTTATCAAGTGTCACCGGGCCGGCATATACCAGCGCGGGCATCTCCTCATCACTTTAGCCCATCTCTGCTATGAACCATGAATGACGTATGTAGACTATAGTCTGACGCATTGGCGATATTAGAATAGCCAACTCAACATAGATTTTCCCTTTTAATGTTATTTTCTATTTATTCCTTCTAGTGCTCAAGAAGTGTGTGTGTCACCACTATCTCCAATATTATTGTCACTTACCCCCTGTACATGATTAGTGGCTATCCATACATACATTGTGGGCTATCATCATCATATTAAAACTAAACCTGCCTTCCCATGGGAAAATATAAATGAATGATACCCGAATACTCACGGGTGAAATGCTACGATGATAGATCCGTATGCTTGCGGGTTGACCCTTGCAATATTCAATTTATCTATCACCCGACACTCTCTCGACATTATCATTAAGGATAATATTTATTCTTAGTGATTGCGTTAAGAAATGTCAGCAAGCATTTCTGGCGCCGTTGCCGGGGATGGGTTCTAAACCTGTTTCTAGTAATTGCGCTAAGAAACACCAATATTTACCATGTTTAGTTTCATGTCGTGTCCGAAGTTTAGTGTTAATGGGGTTGGCCGAAAGTGTAGGTTTCATGTTGTTTGCCGAGTTTAGGGTTAATGTTGTTTTCTTTGTTTAGAAAAAGCATGCCCCCTACTAGGCAATGGGTTTTGGTCATCAACATGTTGCAATTCTTTCACTTTTGTTGTTGCAACTTGTTTAATTTCATCGTTTGCAAAATGCTTACCTATCGATCCGACTTTAGGGTTAATGGCATTTTCTCGAAGTTTAGGGTTCATGTCGTTTGCCGAGTTTAGGGTTGATGTCGCTTACCAAGTTTAGGTTTCATGTCGTGGTGCCGAAGTTTAGTGTTAATGGTGTTGGCGAAGTTTAGGTTTTATGTTGTTTGCCGAGTTTAGGGTTAATGTTGTTTTCTTTGTTTTCTTAAAAAAGAATGCCCCCTACTAGGCAATGGGTTTTTGGTCATCAACATGTTGCAATTCTTTCACTTTTGTTGTTGCAACTTGTTTAATTTCATTGTTGCAAATGCTTACCTACCAGATCCGAGTTTAGGGTTAATGGTGTTTGCTGAGTTTAGGGTTCATCTTGTTTGCCGAGTTTAGGGCTCATGTCGTTTGCCGAAGTTTAGGCTTCATATCGTTTGCGAGACTTTAGTGGTAATGGTGTTTGCCGAAGTTTAGGGTTCATGTCGTTTTGCCGAAGTTTAGGGTTAATGTTGTTTTCTTTTTTTAGAAAAAGCATGGCCCCTACTAGGCAATGGGTTTTTGGTCATCAACATGTTGCAATTAATTCTTTCACTTTTGTTGTTGCAACTTGTTTAATTTCACCGCCGCAAATGCTTACCTATCGATCCGAAGTTTAGGGTTAATGGCGTTTTTCCGAAGTTTAGGGTTCATGCCGCTTGCCGAGTTTAGGGTTGATGTCGTTTACCAAGTTTAGGTTTCATGTCGTGTGCCGAAGTTTAGTGTTAATGGTGTTGGCCGAAGTTTAGGTTTCATGTTGTTTGCCGAGTTTAGGGTTCATGTTGATTCTTGAGTTTAGGGTTCATGTCGTGTCTTGAGCTTAGTGTTAATGGTGTTTTGCCGAGTTTAGGGTTCATGTCGTTTGCCGAAGTTTAGGGTTCATGTCGATTGCCGAAGTTTAGGGTTCATGTCGTGTGTCGAGCTTAGTGTTAATGGTGTTTGCCGAGTTTAGGGTTCATGTCGCTTTCTTAAGTTTAGGGTTCATGTCATTTGACGAGTTTAGGGTTGATGGCAATTGTCGAGTTTAGGGTTTTGGGGCGAGTGTCTTTTCAAAAAAATACCCCCTCCTAGGCAAGGTTTCTTGGAGAGACTTTAATGGCATTTGTCGAGTTTAGGGTTCATGGCGTCTGCCGAGTTTATGGTTTTGGGGCGAGTGTCTTTTAAAAAGCATGCCCCCCTCCCGGGCAAGGTTTTTGGGAGACACTTTAAATGACATTTGCTGAGTTTAGGGTTTATGGCATTTTGCCAAGTTTAGTGTTCATGGCGGTTGCCGAAGTTTAGGGTTCATGGTGTTTGCTGAGTTTAGGGGTGAACGAGGTGAATGGGACTCGCGGCATGATGAAGGAATTGGCGCAATACAACTCCAAGTTGCAACCAACACATACACAACGTTTCAAACACAACACAACCCATGTTGCAATTGGCGCCGATTCGACCCGCTGGATGCTTGCCACCGACCGCTTCCCCAAGTTGCATCTAGCACGTAGACAACGTTAACACAAGACAAATGGTGTTACAATTGGCGCTCAATTCGGACGATGCAAGGAGGTATGTCTGAGCATTTGTGCTCCAATCCTCCCATTGTGTGCCAATTGTTTGCAACTGGTTCTTGCCTAGTTGCAACTTGCCTCATTCTAGTCGTAATTGGACCGCGACAAGCTGCAATGAGTATGATGTTATAGTTGTGATATGTCTAGTCTCGAAGTTGCAATTGGTAGAGTACAAATATAGGGTGTATAGAATATACGTTGTTCACTAGCTAGACTTACAACTAGGTTGTAACTAGTTGCGTGTAGTAGCAACAAGTGCTACGGTTGCATGTAACTAGGTTGTAACTAGCTAGGCTTGCAACTAGGTTGTAAAAAAAATATGTTTTAAGTGGTTACTACAAGTGCTAACTATGCTACAGTGAAGTTGCAATTACGTACTCGAAAAAAAAGTTTGTCAAATATAGTCATGTTGGATCTCATTTTGTTAAGCACATTTTTTTCAACAACCTGGTGCAAACGGATCTAAAATTGGAGCTACGGTTAAGGAGATATTGCATTTATTCGATCTGAAACAAAAAAGATTCACTGCATGCGGGATGGACATGTGGAGAGAGAAGTTTGCTAGCAAAAGTGCGCGATGTTGCAACCGAACAAAGAAAAAGTTGCAAACCTGTTGACATTTCTTAACGCAATCACAAAAGGATGGATCTAAGACCCAACCCTAGGATGGTGCCAGAAATGTATAAGGGGATCTATCTAATAAGTTAGCTTAGATGTGGAGTTAATCTCACATTCCAATAAAAGTCAGAGCGGAGAGTTAATAAAGTTAGACGGTGTTAGTTATGGTGTGTGACTCTGTAACATTATCTATGGTGGAGTTAATCTCACCAAGATAGGCACAAAAGCTATACCATACATTCTAGCATTGCCTACGAAACTAGTCTGTCACCCAAGTTAACAACACTAAGAAATGCACGAATGGTATTCTTAGTATGACACTTGATGGAACATGCTATGGTCAGGACGCCTGGATCTTCTTTGTAGGCTGAGCCTTTTGTTCTTAGTTTTGTTCCTCTTTTTCTTGATGGTCTTAATCGTAGGTTCTCGTGTCAACTTACGAGGTAGGTATGGTGTTCGTGGGTGAGCAGGAGATGTAAGTGTCTAGTTCTTGAAGTTGAATCTCTCCTTTCTCCCTTGATGGTGAAGCAGATTTTTGAACCGATGGTGTAGATGATAGCTTTGGCCGTGCTCAAGAACGGTCGCCCTAATATGATTGGTGCCCTTTCATCTCTTCCTGTTTAAATAATCGCAAAAAGTCCGCTAGCACACATGAGTGTCCAACCATACTTCACATCTTCAAGTATTCCTTTGGGGTAGCCGGGTGATCGGGTCTCAAGCCGCAAGCACATGGTTGTATACAATAATGATGAACCATGAATTTTCTCATAAATTACCTTAGGTATGATGTCGATGCTTGGACCAAAGTCACCTAGCGTGGCCTCAATGGTGTGGGTCCACTCGATGGGGATGACATTCTCCCTAGATCTTCTTTATCGTGGGTAGGGAGTCATCTTTTTCATCTATTCTTTCAAACTCTTTGAAGTAGAAACCTTGGTTGCCGGGCCTCCGTTGGTTCCAACCTTGATTCTCGTTGAGGATGATAGTTGTTATTATTGTTGTAACTCACATCCTCTTCAATCTTTTGGGCAGTTGTTTGTGTGCCCTTTTAAGTCGGGTGCATTCCTCTTGATCTCTTGTAGGGTTGACGTTCTTCGCTCCATCTCTCGGTTGGAAGGTATCTTCTCCACAAGCTCAATAGATTTGATGAGTAAGTGATAGGAAAGCACCTCAACAACAACATCCATGGTCTCACAAGTACTTAGTTGAACTCATGGTACAAGGTCTCCATGAGTAGCCAATTCTCCATCCCGTGATGTGGTTATTCGAGAGATATAATCTTGGAAGTGTTCCCACACTTCGGGATAGATTCTTCATGTTGTTGCCGGAAATTGATAACTTTTTCCGTAAGGCACTTGTATTGCCTATAGGAAAGAACTTGACTAGGAAGGCAAGAGAGTAGAGTGACCATGTGGTATTCTTCTCTTTATCAGCGTAGAACCACTACTTTGCCTTCCCCAATGGTGAGAATGGGAAGAGGCGGGTAGGATGGCGCCTCTTGGTACTCTCCTTAATGATGTAAATACTTGTAGACCTCCACCTAAAAACGTTGGAGATGAGCACTCACGTCTTCGTGTGCCTTTCCAAAAAATTAGCTAGCTTGCAACATGTTGATGAGCCCAGACTTGAGTTGAAAGTCATTGTCCCCAAATCTCAACCGCCAAACCTTTATTGACCGTAGTTGAAATAGAGAACTCTCATAGTATCTTGTAGCCATGGCCTCAAAAAACTGGTGTTAAGCTTTGCCTTGATTAATGATCGTCCCGACGTAAGGTGTTGGAGTTTTTTTTTTTTTAAGCTTGGATCTTGCCCTTCTGATACTTCTGGATCTTCAATATAATTATCCGGACGGTCACTCCAATTCATTCATTACCCTGCATAAGATAACACAAGTAGACAAAACAAGGGTAATCCTGTTCGAGTAGTGACTAATGGTGTCCTCAATACCTTACGTGATGCAAGTGATATCAATCTATCCAAATATGTGTGTTTCTTTGGCTAGCACCCTTCCCCGCAAGAACGGCGTCGAAATGTTTGTTGACATTTCATAACGCAATCACAAAAGGATGGATCTAAGACCCAACCCTAGGATGGCGCCCGAAAATGTATAAGGGGATCTATCTAATAAGTTAGCTTGGATGTGGAGTTAATCTCACATTCCAATAAAAAGTCGAGCGGAGAGTTAATAAAGTTAGACGGTGTTAGTTATGGTGTGTGACTCAGAAACATTATCTATGGTGGAGTTAATCTCACCAAGATAGGCACAAAAGCTATACCATACATTCTAGCATTGCCTACGAAACTAGTCTGTCACCCTAGTTAACAACGCTAAGAAATGCACGAATGGTATTCTTAGTATGACACTTGATTCTCTTGCAATGATAATATAATTCGGTATCCGCAAGCGCCTGAGATAGAATAACCCATTGTAGCACTTCACCGTGAGTCTATCCGGTATCGTATTTATATGTTCCACCGGAAGGGGTAGGTTATGGGTAGAGTGATTGAGGTCACATGCAGTGTGGTAAAGTAGAATAACCATATGTAATCTAACTACTTTCTTGAACGAGGGGTAAGTCATATAAAGATAATAAAGATAAATGATAAGTACCAAGTCAAAGATCATCGTATGCCACTAGAATCATCATAAAAGGCAAATAGATGGTATAGGTAGCATAGACGTAATATTCCTATGTTACTCCTACTTATATGTCAATGCATACTAAGATTAGTGCAATACACCTAGCAATCATGGCGGAAAGCAATATATCTACACATGGTGAATATTACTAAGGAAGATTAGGAACAAAACCAACCTACCATAGTAACAAAGTTCAACTAGCCCTACATTCGGGGTGGACTCCAAAGGACTCAATGGGAGTGTCACATCCACGATCTACCACATGTCCCGAGAATATAGGGTGATGTCGCAGCAAACGTTGTATAAACACCACGTTTACACATTGTTGACCACTCACCCAAGGTACCATTAAGTGAGCGCTATACGACTCCATGCTTGAATATAAAGACAATCTAGCTATACTAAGCATATATAATCATAATAAGCATAGAAGCATATAACTAAGAATATAATCATTAAATAGAATAAAGTCATGGCAATTGTATTCTAACAAATACTTACAAATGAGATACAAGAGAGAAGCCACGTGAAGCTTTGCTCCCCGCTACTTCTTGACTATCCTAATCCAAGACAATACTTGACTTCTTCTAGAGACTTGCCTAGATAGCTAATGCTCTAATATGGTGGAACTAGGGCTTGGGATCTTGACTTGATGACTTGGAGTTGGAATGAATTAGAATGAATTAGGGTTTCACCCGGGGTCGTCGGGGTCTTGTTATATAGCCCCGTGAGGATGCACGATGGCCCTTGGATCAAACCGACCTTGATGGATGGACTAGATTGCTCCTCATAGGCGGTGGTGAACCGACCTTGAATGGGAGGTCGACGGGGGCCCCACCGGGGCGGCGCCGCCATGCCCCGAGTGGGCGCCGCTGGCTCCGCCGGTGGGCCCCACCCTCCTTCGGTGCTCTCGGTCTCTTCCGGAATGTTCTAGTGTATGTTCCACGTTGGGTTATGTCACGGACACGTCTTTATGTCGTAAGGCTTGCAAACTCTTGGGCATTTTTACGCTTAATCCCTAAAAAATATATAAATCACCAAAACTAGTGGAATCATGTTAGTCAAGCCCCTATACTATGTTATTATTCATTTTAAGCCCTTATTTTCGTTTTAAAAACCTCTATATTTTATGCTATAAGGTATACCAACAAAACCGAATACACTCTTTTGGTTGTAATTGGTGCTTTTGCGGGAAAGAGGCGAAGAGGCGTGGCCCAAATTGGGTCTTGGATTAATTTAATTGGATAGGTTTGGGGGAGAGCGTCTTTGGGGAGGTAGCGGCCGGAGCGGGTCAAAGGTGCTAATTAACTTAATTGAAGGTGTAGAATAAGCGTGCCGGATTAACCCTAAACTTCGAAGAACCGCCATGAACCCCTAAACTTCGGCAAACGCCTTGAACCCTAAAGCTGAGCAAACGTGACAAACCCTAAACTCATAAAACGTGACAAACCCTAAATTCGGCAAACAAAATGAACCGTAAACTCTCGGAACGCCTTGACGAACCCTAAACTCGGGAAACACGATGAACCCTAAATTCGGCAAACATGAAAATCCTAAACTTCGGCAAATGCCAAGATCCCTAAACTTCGGCAAATGCCAAGAACCCTAAACACGGCAAACGCGACGAACCCTAAACTCAAGCAAATGCAATGAACCCTAAACTCGACAAACGCCATAAACCCTAAACTTCGAAAAAAATGGCATGAACCCTAAATTGGGCAAACGCCAATGAACCTGAACTCGATGAACGCCATGAACTCTAAACTTCGAACGCCAACAACCCTAAACTCGGCAAAGCGACATAAACCCTAAACTTCGGCAAACACTATAAACCCACTAGCAAACGTCCACGAACCCTAAACTCAAGCAACATAATCGAGTAATCTACTAAAAAAATACTAGCAACTACCGAGGCATCAACCATCCGAAGTTATTTTTCGATAGGAATACTCATACATACTAAGAAATATTCACACATACCGAGGCGTCTAGTAAAAATACTAGCAACTACCGACTAGATCTTGAGGATCACACAAGACTATGACAAAAATATCAAGTAATACGACGCTATTAGTGATGTAATAATCGACACCTACCGACGTAATACTAAACAAATACTTAGGAATCCGAAATTATGTAATAGCTATACAAAAATAACAATGAAAATAATGACGGAAACACCGACATATACTAACAACTATGTATATACGAATCATTGAGAAATACTAACAATACCGAAAATACTAATAATGTTGAATAAAAATATCGACAAAAATACTTTTGTGGAATAATAATAAAAGTCGGAAGATACTTGAGAAATACCGGTGAAAAATACTGAGATATACTAATAAAACTCGGAAGATACTTGAGATATACTAAGAATATGGATGAAATAGTAACAAAATATTGATGGAACACTTAAAATGCTAAAAAAATCTAAATATATTGACGCAATACTAACAAAATACCCATGGAACACTCAAAAATACTGAAGAAATAAAGTATTGACTAACATGGCACTAGTGCTAACAAAAATGCATGCAGTACTACATTCACTACCGAACGTTTCAAATCCAATAAGTCTCGTTGGTACATACACCAGGTGAGATAAAAAAATGTCATGACCATTGCTAAAAAAAGACTAAAAACTAGTGACTACTAGAGCCACACGGATTGGCAACTAAAAGAGTCATGGTCCAAAAATTCTGAAAGACAATTGCCAAAAATAGAGGCAACTACTAAAAAATAGTGCATGTGTCGTGGCCAGCTTGGAATGGGGCAAAATAAAAAGCAGGTGTACGTGCATTCGCCTCCTTCACTGACACCCACCAGCGCAGGTGCATGTGCTGCATGCACGCAGCCCAAAGGCACGAGCGGTGCCCAGTCACCCAGGCCTAGTGTAGGCGCGCGGGATGCGGGGCGCACGGGAGCGGTCGGGCGTACGGGATGCGGCGTGTGGGACGGTCAGACGCTCGGGACGCGGGGTGGCCGGTTTTTAATTAGTTGGGTTGGGTCCGTTCGACTAACTGGGCCGTGCGGTCAGTTAGATGTGTCATGGCATAACATAAGCTATGCTACACCTAGGTTTATATATATATATATATATATATATATATATATATATATATATATATATATATATATATATATATAAATACTGCTAAAGTAGTCCCCGATCATTATTAATCAGTACCCGACACCCCACGCCAGCCGAGCGTGCGCCCACATCCTGGCCAGCGCTTGCCCGCCTGAGACCCACCCCGCGGCCCCACCATGTCCCCAGGGCCACCGTTTTCTTTTTTTCAGTTTTTTCACGTGAGCAGGTTTTGCGACTGGTATTTTCTTGTTTTCTTTTTTAACGCAAATAGTTAGGCACCTATTTCTTTACTTTTTCTATCCAACAGTATTTTGCAAGTCAGAATGCAGGATTGACCGTTTGCAAGTCAGAATGCAGGATTGACCGTGCCGTTTACCTTAGTTTCAGGGTTTTTTACTCTTCTTGTTTTGTGATTAATATCACATTATTACTTATTCACTTCTGAAACTATATAGTTCCTATAATAGACTTTCCTTTTGCTTGACACAAAGCCGCTATTGAATGGGTAAAAACTTATAATTAGCACAACTTTTCAGCAAGATCAAGTACTCATAACAAATTTCGTCAAAAAAAAAAAAATACTCATAACAAATTACTGTACACTTTTCTAAAAAATAATTACTGTAAACTTTCTAAAGTGACGGCGCTGGTCATGAGCAGTTGCAAATGCTGATCACAACTTTCTAAAGTCACCTTGCTGATCACAACTTTCTAAAATGAGACTACTTGAGGGCAGAATTAAAGAAATTTATTAGTGCAACCTTCATATCTGTTAATAGATCTTGCAACAAAAAAGTACTACTGATATAAACTGTGAATCTTCCATAATGAATTGATAATGGACACTTTGCACATCAAACTAAGAAGGCCAGGTATTATGAGCCCTATTAGCTCGTCTTGGGGAAGAGTGGTGCCTCATATAGGCACGCAACCAGCTTGTGACACCTAGTCGCCTTTGAAGCCATGATTATGAGTAGAAGATCCATAAATAATTTCACATCAATCTATTAAATCACATTTAACGGAGCATATCTAATAGTTTAATCAGAAAAATATTGTTACAACCATTGCAGCCGCGGTAGAGAGAAGCCATCAAGAAACAATCCGGTTAGATTAACTGAATCAATTTGCAGAACTATTCAGTTTGGTCGACTTCCATGGCTTTGATAGAGTCTATCAAAATTTCTCTTAGGTCTCCTTTCTTTCACCAAGCTAATGCACTCCTACATGGCAAGTATGACATACGATCAGCATCATGTATTAGTTCAAATGTGCATTATATTTGGAGAAAAACATATATCACGTGGCGATTCAATATGTATAATAAAAAGGTGTAAATTCTCATGAAACAAAATCAAATGTTAATACTAAACTAGGTAAATTTTTAGTCTTCTCAGTCCACTGACATCAGCTAGTATACAAGGATAATATCTTTATCGTAAATTACTCCATCCATTCCAAACTGTAAGCCATTTTGTTTTTTTTTCTATGTAGTTTTTGCTATGCATCTAGATATATATGTCTAAATACATAATAAACCCAAAACTTAAATTTGGAACAGAGGAGTAATAAAATATAATAAACCTATTCCCTGCTATGACACACTGCAGCAATACACAAAAGTGTTGCATGATCCAAAGACAGAACAGTATATTATTCCATAATGAAACATCCCACTAAGCTCAGATTAACTAACCTTAAGAGTCGCCATGGATGTTACTGCACCTCCAACTTTTGTAATGACACTAGGCGGTCTGAAGAATCTACAACGACAGTCACATATGTTTCTATTATCGATTCTTCTTCAGAAGTTGGGTCTGCTAGTATACTATCTTTATGAAGTGAACAGGTAAGGGACAATGGAATGTCACCAAGTGTCAGCTTCCTCTTTTCTCTGTTTACCAATTCAAATTCGTTTTTTCCATCATTGCCTCCAACAGTAAATCATCTACCATCATCACCAACGGAAACTAAAGGAATCTCCACTGCAAAAATTACATAAAATTTGTAGTGATTAGAGAGAAATAAGCAAGGTACTAGCAGATAGGACCACTGAGCCACTGAAATGGAACACGAAAAAGGACATGTATGAACTGAACTTATTTGAAGAGAAATAGAGGTGAGCACAGCAGAGCTGATACTTTGACTACCAACCTAAACACTCCAAACATTACAAAACACAGATTGCTCACGTGGATGTTTTTTGACGAAGAAAAGCATAATACAAAAGAGTGTAGCGCTTAGTCCTAAAAGAACGGGACAAGTGCATGGTGGTACCAAAAGGAAGCACTGAAGCAGAGATGGTGGCAGCTAAATTCAGAGATCAAGAGTCAAGACCAGCTTTGCCACTAAGAGGGTTAGCTAGCTAGAGAAAAGAGAATACTCTCTAAAGTAAAACAGAATGTTCATGATGATCATACATTCATAGTCCTAGAAACCAGATCAAGTTATTTTCTCTAAAAACCAGATCAAGTTATGCATGAGAACTCATCAATTCACATGAAAATTCAGGCCCTCACAGCAAATAAAATCTAAACCATATATTTTTTAGCACTTCCAATGACAGTCAGGGTGTTTGCAATTGCAGTTTTCTTGCACAAGTGGCCTAAGCAATATTCGATTTCAATCATGACAACAAAAAGACATAATTATCAATTTACAATGTGGCAGATAAAGCACCCAGACATTCTTAAAAAGCAAGATGTCGTCGTATTCAAAATTAATCAAATATCATCAAACACCAAAAGCATCTAGTTAGAACACAGAAACACACATATGTCCTCCTAAATAAGTAATTTGCATTCAACCACAATTCTCAAGTGCTTCAACATAAATCGGTGCTATAGCAATTCCTCCCCAATCAAAATTGGTGCCCCATTCCAAACAAACTAGGAATAAATATTGAATTCAGTGGAAGAAGATATGATTCAAAGCTAAAATTTAACTGCATCTGAAGCCCCATTCGACAACAAGCACAACAAAGCTTTGTTTGCATCTAATTCCAATCCAAATAGGAAGCTTCTTAACTAGATAAAACTCTGTAAATTTTCAATGTGGAGACAAAGTATAGTAGTAAAAAAATATAATCTATGATATGAAATTCCAGAAACTTGTGCCCTGCTCCAAATCTGGAGCTTGAAACAGTCAAATCTTTAAGTTCTCTAGTGGATTTTTATGAGGTCTAGGTGCATGTTTAATAGGCTACTAAAGGCATTTAACTATTTCATTATCATTTCACATTTAAGAACACTGGGTAGGCAGCTTACAGTTTTGGACTGGAATAATCAATTTGGACTAGAATAATCAATTTGCTGTGGTGAGGGAAGCACCACGCAGCAGCTCAGTGAGCAAAGAATTACTGAACCAAATTTTTGGACTAGAATAATCAATTTGCTTAACTCAGAAATCCTATGAGCATAAAGTTTGATTCCCAAGGTGGAGCAGCTAGGTAAGTTGAAATTGCCTACAATATCTTCAAAGTGAATATGAAAGATAAATCCAATATGGTCAAGAGCAGCCTCTGGTCCAGAATTGGAAGATGCGAACTAACTCAATTTTTGTCACACAAATATCATTGATTGGTGGCTTTTAGATGCTGGTGACGGAAGCACCACACAGCAGCTTAGTGAGCAAAGAATTACTGAACCTAATTTTTTGGACTGGAATAATCAAATTTTCTTAACTCAGAAATCCTATGCGCATACAGTTTGCTTCTCACGAGGTGGAACAGCTAGGTAAGTTGAAATTGCCTTAAATATCTTCAATGTGAATATGGAAGGTAAATCCAATTTGGTCAAGAGCAACCTCTGGGCAAGAATTAGAAGATGCGAATTAACTCAGTTTTAGTCACACAAATATCACTGATTGGTGGCTGCAATTTTGGAAGAAAACAAAGGCAGAAGAAAACTACCTGCAGGGAAGAACTGCATTCTGGTTCTTGCTATGACTGTCTGGCATGGCTAGCGTGAGTGTGTTAATGTGGAGCGGGCCAGCATCTAATGATGTCTGGTAGTGCCCAAGCTTTGCGAACACCCAACACCTGCTGCCAACGACCGCATCCGGCGCGACAAGGCAAGGTGCCACCATCATCTTCATTGAGGAGGATGCAAAGCAGGGCAGAGCTCAGCCAAAATTTAGCTGGGGCAGAACTTGAACACATAACTAATATTATAAAAAAATTACATACGCATATCACATTCTCATTGATATCCCACACGAATGGATAATATATGAAAATTTTAATCTTTTATATAATGAAAGATGGTACCTAGTATCAAAAAGCAGTCGACCAAAGCAAGCTAGCAGCACCTTCATATAATTCATTAATTCAACATACCCCAATTGATTAAGATTCAACTATCCAAGAGCTAATAAACCTATCAATTTAAAGAACAAATCAATTACTGTATGATATTTGATATAATCAATTTACACAACTATGAAAAGACATAGCATTAGTGCATTTCGATAACGATCTGTAACAATCAACTGGTAAATCATAAAATCAATTGCCATTAGGTATTTCTATACTAATGGGGCAATCCCCTCACGCAGAGGGCAACAAAAATTCTCTAATAAATCCAATCTAGTCGCAATGTTGCCAATGCATGTAGCATTTCATTATTGCAATGTGTTATGATAAAAAATGACATATGAACTATGTAGCCAACCTTTCGAGCTGCATCCGAAGTAGCAAATTAAATACATGCATACAGAACCTTTCAACGCAAAGCTGCAATATGCAGAATCTAACAATGTTTAGACCAACATGAAAAACCAAAACAATTGTTTTTTTTCTCAATTTCTTCGTTAGAATTGACAGAACCTGTCTGTTTCAGAAAGATTGTGTACTGTTTCAGAAAGATTGGTAGCCTATTTCTACTTCACTCTGATATTCAGATAACCTATTTATACTCAACTTCCATCCACGGATATGAACACAGATAGAAATTAGGTAACCACAGAAATTTGGAACAGGTGATAGAAAATTGGAGGCAGGCATCAAACAAGATACGTTGGTTTCCATGATTACCATGGATTTGTGCGGTGACCCTAACGAGGAACCAGGAGGCGGCCGTGGATTTGAGCCGAAGCTGCATCCATCTGCACGCTGCCCTCCATCTCTCTCGCTGGAGATCGATCGAAGTGACTGACCAGAGCCAGACACTCGACCTCCTGCCGCCGGCCGCAGTGGAGATTGCCTGGCTGGGGGCGCGGCCCCTAGCCGAGGGTGGGCCACCACCCACGGGCAGGCACGGAGGCCGCGGACGCCTCGGCCGCTGTTGCAGGGGCCGTTGACGTGGAAGATCACCGCCTGCAGAAGGGGACGCCGTCACTGAGCCCTGCTGGGTGGACCTGGCCGCAAGCTCGCCGACCACTAGGATGGAACTACACGCACGCGTGGATTCGCCGCAAGCTGCAGCTACCAGCAAAGATGGGAAGGGAGGGGCGACTTGGCCTCGATCTGGCAGTAACCGGTGTCTCCCCAACTCCTCCCACGATCTAGTCGATCGGAGACCACGCGGCAGGCGCTGTGTGACAGCATCGTCGGAGGACGGGAGGAGAGGGGAGGGGTGGCCGGATCTGATTTCGAGGTGCTCGCCGGCGCCGCCACCAGATATGGAGAGGGGTAGGACGGCCGGTGCCGGCGGAGAGAGGGAAAGAGGAGACCGAGCGAACGGGGCGAGGAACCGTAAAGAAATCGTGGGTCGGTGAAGGATATTCGGAGCAGCAGGTCGAGCTCGTGGGTGAACCCCGCGCCGCGTGGTCCGCTCGGGTCCGAGGTGGTAGCGAAGAACCGGCGCGCACCGTCGGTCGCTCGGGTTCGATGATTGGGCTCGGGTAGCGATTATTAATCACTACCCAGGGTAATATATAGAATCTTTTATATATATATATATATATATATATATATATATATATATAGGTGAGTGTTTTACTTCCCGGGAGTAGTTACTCCCATCTTTAAAAAGCAAGAACCACCTTAAAATAGCTTAAAATAGATCTTCTAGTAACATACGATCAATGAAACAGAACATGGTAAAGGTGTAAAGGATGACTCTTGTAACTGTTGACACAGAAATCTCTAATCATGAAATTAACTTGATGATGACTATTTCATAGAATAGGTTACATATCCTAACGTGATATGTAACCTATTCTACCAGATTTAATAAATCAATAAATATAAAAGAATTTGAAGCTTAAACCGACAACACAACGTGAAGTGCTGGCTTGCTTGTAGTCGTTGGTGAGCTAAGAACTAAAAACAGATTTCTAGCTCGGTATTCCTCACCACACCACAACGTCGTGCACCAGCAATCAACTGCCTATGTTTAAGAAAAACAATTTATGCTTGTTCACTAGAAACTTAATCTAACTAGCAGAAGAGGCAATGCATATCGACTATTGCGCATAATGACACACCACAAAGATTAGTAATTTTTCAAACGTGAAAATATTTTTTCTACCAAAAATAATTACTGGGAATCAAATCCACGATAGTTTCTTATGTGAGTATCTCCTGAGGTGTGATTCATTATTATGACTAGTTCAGCAAGCTCATAAGTACATATGAGAGCAAAAACAGTGACAAGATCAAAATTGTTTAATCGATTTATTTAGATGTGTGTCATCTTAGATCTGAAAAGATGCCATATAGTTGCTAAATCTTTGTCAAACAGAATAAAGAAATATGAGACTGGAGCATGATAACAAACAAAAAGAATCCAGCAAGTGATGTGATGCAAAAATCAAATTGACACATAAGCTACAACTCATGAAAATTCATATAATCAATCCAAATACAGATAGTTCATGGGTTGATTGAAGATGGAGATAAGGAGCGTGCTGGTCCTTAAACTCTAGACATCAAACTCACGTTGAATAAAGGTAACAAATATCAAGTCATCTGATTAATCATGATTAGTTGTGATTAGTCAGGCTTATCAGTGCCGTTACTATGAGAAATATATGATTGTGTGATGAGCCTGATTTAGTTCCCATTGCTGAAATCATAAAAGAACAATCGTAGAGTTTAGCAAACCTAGCAGCAAGTACACTTGATAGAAAGTAATATTTCCGGATATTTGTGCAACAGGTTCAGGAAATAAATGAAGACAATGTTTGCATTTATATGCGATAATCCTAATCAAAATGCATATATATTCTATAGGAACAAGTATCCAAAACCAGATGAACATTTCAATGCACTTCGATTTGCATCTAGAAGCATATAATATTCTGATTACGTTACTAGTTGGGAATTACATGCTTCGGAATCGGTTGTGCAGCAGCAGAAGGTAACATTAATTAGAATAAACGTATACTGCTAGCTTCTGTAACTTGAAAAAAGTTGGCTTAAATATTTGCCAATTTTCATATTGTTATTTCAAACATGTAAGGTCTGACATTATATCATTACAGGATGCAATTAAATAATGCAAAAAAGCAAAAAATATATATATAGCTGAAAAAGGGGTGACTTCACCTTGAAATAAATTAGTGGTAATATCTTGTTACTGGAATTGGTCTCCCTCAACTATGGTAATATGCCACCGTCCACCAGCTCTCCCTGAATGGATTTGAATTGAGAAGCTTTCTCGCTCGGTCAGCAAATCGATGCACAGTTACAATAACAAGTACTGAAGGCTAACCTTACCACAAGAGTAGGACAGTAGGAGGCGAGGTTGCAGGCCAGGGGCTGCGCAGCAAGATCCCTCGGGAGCTATCTCCGAATAAATACACTATGTTTGGAACACACAAAAACAATTGGAGATTATGAACTCTTTGTTCAAGTCAGAGAAACCAAACAATGTACAGGGTAATAAAAGTATGAAACACATCAGCAGAACCAAAATACTATGAATGTACCAAAATATGGTGTATGCCATGAGCTAACAAAAAGAATTCACTATTATGCTGCTGCTATTGCTTAACTCTGCATAGCAATATATGATTTAAGTAACAAGGTTATCTCCGACTCGAGAAAAAGCCTTATTAGAAAAAAGAAGTGCATTGTGTTTAATCGTTTATAACACCACCAATTGTTTGAAAAATTGTCTTGTAGGCATGGCTAGAAGACACATTTTGTTGCTTCCAAAGATGTAGCTCAACACTGGAATCCAGGAATTGGACCTAGCTATAATGGCGAGGGAAGTAATTTAAAATGGAGAATGACTGTAGGCATAAGGAAAACTTACCAAGACAATAATGATCTGGCAGGCCAGGAAGCTGCTTTGTCCAGATTATCCTTAATGAATTCTGAAATTATCACAAAGGGGAAGCAAAGAGCATTTGTTACTCCTGTTTAACCAAAACACTTGCTGTGTCATTGCTAAACTGACGGCATGTTAGCATCTGATCTTATCTTAATTCATCAAGTTGCTGTCAGACTGAAAAGAACAGAGAAGAAAACCACAACGTTTCAGATAATAGTCATAATCATTAGGCACACGCACTATTTTTGTGTGTCCATGTCCTAGGGTTACAAATAGGCAAATTATACATGTAGTAGGATAGTATAAAAATAGACAGCTCGGGCTGAACTGAGGAAGCACATTTCTATGATGAAATTGACAAATGGCAAAATTTTTATGGTGATCCTAACATCAGGATATGGACTAGAATTCAGGGATCTATTTAGCCATGCAAAAATTTCATATTGATGATAGATGTGGACAAGTCCGAAAGGAGGGGCGGTACAAACAGGCGAAAGGGAGGGCGCACCTGGATCCGCCACCGCTATTGCAGGAGCGACGGTGGAGGGGGTCGACCGCTGCCGCCCGGCCAAGTCGCCGCTCCCGTCTCCGCCGGTGCCGACGATGCACTGTGTGGACCCGCCTCCGGCCGACTTCCCGCCACCTAGCCTCCTGCCCAGCCTTCTCCTCGCCCCCTGCGCGCCGCTATGCGGACACCACAACCACCCCGCCGCTTGGGGCCGGAACCCGACCCTCGCCGTGCGGCATGCGGATGGAGGGGGGCCACGTGGGGTGGGAGGCCGGTCGCCGGAGACAACGGAGGGAGCCGCCGCCGGACGGAGGGCGGGGGCGGCGGGTGGGACCGTGGGAGGGAGAGGAGCCGCACACGAGGTCGGGCTGCCGAGCTGGGCGAAAACCGGCGAGCCCCGGCCCCACGATCACGAAATTGGAATGGAAAAAAAAATAAATGCTGGGAGCGGGGAACCGCACGGGGTATTCTCGGTCCGGGCGAGGTGGAACCCACCGTGCGGGAGCGCCCGGGATCGGCTCGATGAATTGGGCTCGGGTAGTGATTATTAATCACTACCCGAGGTAATATATATATATATATAGAATATACATATATACATATATACATATATACATATATATACATACATACACATATATATATATATACATATACATTACAAAGCGCTATTCTACACCTTCATTGTTTTGAGGTGCAGCATAACTATACTACACCAAGACACATCCGCCACCTGGTCCGACCACACCAACCAGCACAGCCAGACCGGTCCAGCTCCACCACCTCGCGTCCCACCCACCGCGACCAACTCGCACGCGCGTCAGCCCTCCAAGCGCATTGGCGGCGCCACTTTACCAATCGGCGGCCCCAGGTGCCGAGCGCCGCAATCCGCAGGCACGACGACCCTCAACGGCGCGATGGCCCGTACTGGCATACAGCAGCGGCCGGCGGCGGCGCATCCCGATCCACGTCGCGCAGCAGCTCCTCCCCGTGTCTCGTCTCTTGGCCGGCGATGAGCACTCTCTCGCTGCGGATCTGAAGCACAACAAGCAGTTCAATGCGCTTCCTAGCTCCCTCGCTACCTTCAACCAATCGATGGCGGCAGCGCAGACCTTCAGGTCTCCACCTGGTGCGGCCACGATGTGAGCGTAGCCCGGGGCAGGAACTCGTGTGCGCATGGATCCGCGACGATCGTGCCCCTGCCTCGCGGTGATGGAATCTGAACTGGATGTGTGCTGAATGCGGCTGCGTTTGTTGGTCCTGGACTCACTGCCTCGTGGTGGCGATGGATGGATGCTACTAGTGGCTCTCCTTGCAGCATGCATGTGCTAATGCGCCTGTGGCAGAGGACGAACGCCCGGCCTTGGTAGGCAGCTCCAGGGAGACATCTGAATGCTACTCAAAAGTCTGAAAGACTGAACGCTACGGAGTACTAAAATACTTCATGGAGCAAACTGAAAGAAGAAACTGCAGAAATATTGAAGCAATAAAAAAAATACTGAAACACACATCAGGCATACAGTATGTCGTAATGAGGGATAGTCATATATAGTTTAGTATTTGTTAGTACCATGGGATACAATAGTGTATTGTTAAATAAGGCGCTATTCAATGAACTGTCAAAATACCGCTGGGCTGGCTACGGCAGGAAGTATAGTAAGATGGCAGCGGGGACTCAATACTGTCAAAATACCGAGCGATGCCAAATACCAAGACATACTGAATATTGTAGTTAGTACTGACAACTACTAAAGCAATAGTATGTCAGTTGAACCAAGCTACTGACAACTACAAAAATATCTTCATGGCCGCTTGGATTTGCATAGCCCGTGAGGAGGTGCTTCTCACACCTGGACTCAACAACCTTCAAGGCTTGGACAGTTGGACCATTCTTTTTTTTTTTTTTTTTTTTTTTTAGGCATGGACCATTTATCTTCCATAGCTGATTGCACCATGGCTGAATGGCTAATGTTGCTCCATAGTCATGGCCGGTGGTTACCTTTGCGGCAGCCATCTACTCGGAGATAACGACTCGGAGATACTGATAAAATATTTAGAGATACTGACAACTACTTAGAGATGCTAACAAAATACTTAAACGGACTACTTAAGAATACTGACAAAATACTTGAAGTTAATGATAATTACTGACCAGATACTCGGACATACTAACAATATACTCGGAGATACTGAGAACTACTCGGAGATACTGATAAACAAGATACACGGACATACTAACAATATACTCGGACATGCTGACTGCTACTCACTGAGAACTACTCGGAGATACTGATAAACAAGATACTCAGACATACTGACAAAAATACTCGAAGATACTGACTACTACTTAGAGATACTGAGAACTACTCGGAGATACTGACAAAAAAACTCGGAGATACTGACTACTACTCAGAGATACTGAGAACTACTCGGAGGTACTGATAAAAAAAACTTGCCTGGTGGGAGGGCATGCTTTTCAAAAGACACTTGCCCCAAAACTCTAAATTTAACAATTATTGATAACTATTGAAAATAAACAAACCCTATACTCGGCAAACGTCATGAACCCTAAACTCGGCAAACGTCATGAACCCTAAACTCAGCAAACTCATGAACACTAAACTCGGCAAATGCCATTAAAAGTGTCTCCAAAAAACCTTGCTTGGGAGGGGGCATGCTTTTCAAAACCCTAAACTCGGCAAATACCATTAACCCTAAACTCGACAAATGCCATGAACCCTAAACTCAACAAACGCCATGAACCCTAAACTCGGCAACCGCCATGAACCCTAAACTCGGCAACCACGATGAACCCTAAACTCAGCAAAAAATATGGACCCTAAACTCAGCAACCGCCATGAACCCTAAACTCGGCAACCACGATGAACCCTAAACTCGGCAAAAAATATGGACCCTAAACTCAAAGCAAAAGCAATGCAACCTAAACTCGGCAACTACCATGAACCCTAAACTCGGCAAAAATATGAACCCTAAACTCACTTGCCTGGGAGGGCATGCTTTTGAAAACACACTCGCCCCAAAACCCTAAACTTAACCATTACTGACAAATACTAAAAGTCAACAAATCCTAAACTCAGCAAACGCAATGAACCCTAAACTCAAAGAACCGCCATAAACCCTAACCTCGACAACCACGATGAACCCTAAACTCGGGAAAAAATATGGACCCTAAACTCAGCAAACGCAATGAACCGTAAACTCGGCAACCACAACGAACCCTAAACTTGGCGGCCATGAACCCTAAACTCAGCAACCACGATGAACCCTAAACTCGGCAAAAAATATGGACCCTAAACTCAGCAAACGACATGAACCCTAAACTCGGCAACCGCCATAAACCCTAAACTCAACAACCACGATGACCCTAAACTCAGCAAAAGCCATGAACCCTAAACTCGGCAACCGCTACAAACCCTAAACTCGGCAACCACGATGAACCCTAAACTCAGCAACCACCATGAACCCTAAACTCGACAAAAAATATGGACCCCAAATTCAGCAAACGACATGAACCCTAAACTCGGCAACCGCCATAAACCCTAAACTCAAGAACCATGATGAACCCTAAACTCGGGGAAAAAATATGGATCCTAAACTTGGCAAAAGCCATGAACCCTAAACTCGGCAACCGCTACAAACCCTAAACTCGACAACCACGATGAACCCTAAACTTAGCAACCGCCATGAACCATAAACTTAGCAACCGCCATGAACCCTAAACTCGGCAACCCACGACGAACTCTAAACTCGTCGACATTGCCCGGGAGGGGGCATGCATTTGAAAAGTCACTCTCCCAAAACCCTAAACTTAACAATTACTCATAATTACTGCAAAACAATAAAGCCTAATCTCAAAGAAACGCCATGAACCCTAAACTCGGCAAACGCCATGACCTCTAAACTTAGCAAAGCCGCGTGGTAGGGGGCATGTTTTTCAAAATTCACTTGCCCCAAAACCCTAATTTTAACAAGTGTTGATAACTACTAAAAATGAACCCTAAACTCGGCAAATATCATTAAAAGTGTCTCCTAGAAACCTTGCCCGGGAGGGGGCATGTTCATGTAATACTGACAAAGTACTTAGAAATACTAGAGTTGTATACTCGCTATACAAAGATAATTAAAGATAGTATTAGATACTTGGCATTACTGAAGTCATGATGCAAGTTTTAAAGCTATTAACAAAAAAATACTGAAAGCTACTGAGAATTACTAACAAAAATACCTACAAGGTACTGACGAAAAATACCGCTAAAATACTTGAAGGTATTGGTAACTACCGACAAAATACCAACAATATAATGACAAAAATACTAGAAGGTACTGAGAACTACTGACAAAAATAATTACAAGGTATTGACAAAAAGTTACCGACGAAAATACTACTAAACTACTGGAAGATACTAGCAACTATCGGCAAAATAAGGACAAGATACTAAAAATACTGACAAAATAGTGAAAACTACTTGAAGATACTGAGAGCTAAAAGAAAAAATACGTACAAGATGGAAGCATGGTCAATGCATTTGGATGTAAGCATTGTTCACATACTGAGAGATTACTGCCGAATACTGAGATTTACTAAGGAGCGCCGCCGTGGTCTTTCAGTATCGATGGCCATGCTCATGAGTAGCGAGAGAAATTGTACTGAGAGATTACTGAGATACTGAATAGCGCCGCCATGGCCTTTCATTATGGATGGCTGTGCTCACGTATACTGGATAATACTGAGTTACTAAGAAATACTAAACACGGAAATAAAAAATATTGCATGCTACTGGATGATAGCACATATTAGTTTTTGTCAGTATTCTCCTCGAGTACTTAATAGTATATTGCATCGGTACACGTTAGTATTTTCCCTTGGTAAAATTTTGTTTAGTAGTAGCTAGTCGCAAATGACCAGTAGCACTAAGTAATGGATCTCGTCGAGCGCGCAGATAGTGTATTCCTTGGGTACCCTGGATTGTTGAGATGCATGCATGTCCGTGTATATATATATACATGTGCTTGACTGCTTACAAAGCCTATCAGGTGGATACGCCACTTTATTTGTAGAAGCATTATATTATTTAAATTAAATAAATTAAAAAAGGAGTAGGATGAGCATGTGGTTCATGCACGACGGACGTGACTAGTGGAGGGAGCAGACTGCATTTGTTAAGTTTGTTTTTTTTTTGAGACAAATTTGTTAAGTTTGTTAAGCAGGTGCAGCGCAGGATTAGGTGCAGGCGAGCAGGCCCATCGCGTCCCATGTCACGCGTTGGGGCCCTTGGGGAAGTGGACAGCCCGTGCGGCCGTGTTGAAGGGATTCGCCACGCTGGTGGGGACCGAGGCTCGGCTTGGGAGCGGAGCGCGGGCGCGGCTCTACGGAACTGGTTGGGCGCGTCAGTTGGTCCGGCGCGGGCGCGGCTCTAGGGAGCTGGTTCGGTCGTTTGGCTGTGTCTAGGTGTAGCATAAGCTATGCTACACCTAGGTGTAATATATATATATATATATATGCGAATCGGCGTGGTCTTGAAATTTTCTCTAATTTTTTTGAACACCGCGCCACCAGTTTCCCCGCGCAACCTGAGCCACCACATGACGCCGACAGAGCACCGCCGCCCACCTCGACGCCATCCTTCACGGCTTCGCCTCCATCGACGCCACCCACCTCGACGCCGCCCACCTTGAAGCCATCCTTCCCCTCCATCGACACCGCCCACCTCGACCCCGGCCTTCGCCAACCTCGACGTCGTCCGTCAACGTCTCGTTCTGCCCCCTTCACACTTTCGTCCTACGACGCCCATGCGAGGACTTGGAGGAGCGCAAGGAGAGTGGCTTTCTCCACCCTCCCTAGGTGCTCTCTCTCACTACCCCTTACGTGTTCGATAGAATGCCGCTGATGATAACTGCACCCTCCCTCTTCATGTAGCACAGCCTCCATTCTTCGTCGTATTCCATCTCCAGCCGGCTTCCCTCGCGCCATCCTCGTCCACGACGCCGGCCGAACGCGTGCCCCTCCACCTCCATGCCCGCATCTCCGGCCCACCCCTCAGGAGCGAGCGGACATCCGGCTAATACCCACCCCCAAGGTGAGTGCGACGCCATTTCCCCCAACCTGTTTGCTCAAATGTGTGTTAGATTGGGCAGCAACTTGTTATTTTGTTTTTCTACAACATTTGTACCAACTGTGAACACGCTTGTGTCACAGCCATGGTTCGTCCTTGCAAGTTAGTCCGTCGTCAAGTTCAAATAGAACCGGCTGATAACCCTGGGACGGGAGAGCCGCATCAGCCGGCAACCGCGGAAGCTGCGAATGAGGAAGAGAATTGGAGCCCGAGCGACATGCTGGAACTGGATCAATGTGACTAAGGTGACCAGGTAATGTGCCTGGATTCATGTGACTAGCTAGGTTGCCATACACACGAAAGTTAATTGAGAGTGTCTTATCTTGCTTGGTACTTGTTTGCGCGTAGCGGGGCGGCGGCTAGTGCCCCAAAGACGGAAGGTTCGGTAACAGAGAAACCCAGAACCAAGCGAGGCAAAACAAAGCTTCCTGAGACAAATATAACCTACCATATCAGTGAGGTGGATGAGTACGGGGAACCAACCGCACCCCCAATAGCTGTGTCGAAATACTCTAGTGTCTTGGGGTTACTTGTAAGGGACAACATCCCAATTAAGTTTAGGAAGTGGACTGGGAAGGAAACAGATCCGTGGAAGGTTCCTGACGCTTCGAAGAAGCTTGTATGGGTCTTGTTAAATGATTATTTCTCCTTCGAAGAGGGTTGTGACAAGGATTTGGTAATGAAAAAGACTTATGAAACCATGTGTAGATGCTTCAGGACTTTCAAGGGGGATCTGTATAAAAAGTTTGTGCTCCAAGATAAAGAGCCAAATTGAGATGCAGGAGAGTACAGCTCATAGAGGATCTACTGTGAGGAATTCAAGGAACACAGGCTAAGCAATGAGTTCATACAAGTGAGCATGAAGAGCAAGCAGAACTCGCTGAAAAACGAAAATCCTCATCATCTCGGCTCTCGTGGCTATGCCCAAAAGATGCCGGAATTTCAAGCAGAACTGGATGATGTTGACGGTCACTAACGACATATTTTTCCCGTCAACTTACTACTATAAAGGGAATAAAACTATATCTTTTTATACTCATATACATTTATTACTAACATATTTCCACTTGTAGTGTTCGAAATGTATTTTATAGTATTTATAATAAATACAGGTGGAAATACGTCCAAAAGTACGCCATCCCGAAAGCGCATTCTCAAGGATATCAAGCCCGGGGTGGAAATGGACCAAAACTGCATAATCGGACCGAGCCAAGCCCACGGCACAACTTCTCGGGGCCAAATCAAGACGGCACGCCGAAACACAGGCGGCCCCACGCCCGGGGGTGCGCCCACACCCTGGGTGCGCCCGCACCCTGTTGGGGGCGGTTCGAGCCCAGCCGGCGCGTGGCGGTACATTAAGTGCTCAAATGGTCGGTTTGGGTGTTGATGGCGGTGCAACGTGCACTGACGCCCGCTAGGGTCGGTTTAGGGGTAGTTAGGTCATTTAGCTCACTCTCCTTTGTGTATAAATACCTCCTCCCTCTCCCTCATTCCACACACCTCACTTGGAGTCACCACACCAGCACACTCACACTCTCTACCTCGCTCTCCACCACCACCACCATCTTCTTCTTCTTCTTACTTGGCTAGAATTGGAGTAGAAGAGCTACAAAAGGAGGACTTGTAATCTTGGAGCAAAGTGAGCTTTGGTAATATATATCTTCCATGGATCTTTCTCCATTGTGCAAGTTCTATTTCTATGTTCATGGTCTAACTTATGAATTAGAGTTTATGTTCTTCATCGATCAACGTATGCATAACATGATTATAGATGGGATAACGGTTCGTCGTTCTTTTGGGTTTGCTGTTGTCTTAGTCCGTCCATCCGTAGGGTGGGGATCCCGGGGACAAGAGTAGTGCTTTCTGTATGCGGGCATGGTGCCCGGGTATTACGACACCTTCGAATATGAGAGCATGCCACGGTCGTGAGGGTAGGCGGCAGGGTTGTGACAGCCCTGTCCGTCCCTTGTAATCCCTCCACGTTCGCATGTGATGTAGGAGTTCGTAAATGCTTTCCATTGGGCCGGATGGTACCGGGAAGTCTCCCTGTTATCCTAGACATAACCATGCTCATATCATGTTAGCATATGATCCTAACTATTCATTGTAAGACCATGACTAGAATACATTAGATTACTCCATAGGACATTCGTTTATTCTTTATCTATTTTCTTTATCCTTTACCCGGTGGATTCCAATGTGTGTGTCACACTATCTATAAACCATATTGCTTACCCCCTGTTATGAACGAGTTGGTCTTTGCGTGCACACATTTCATCATCCGGATGCCATGCTACTTCTTATACAACATGCCTTCCTTTGGGAAAATATAAATAACTATACCACGAATACTTACGGGTGAAATGCTACAATGATAGATCCGTGCGCTGATGAAATATCAACTATGGCAAGATCTATCACCGTTGATTGAAAGTGCGTTATCACCGACACGGTGGTTCCACTTAGTGATATCGATGGCTCGTCTCCTAGCGTAGTCATCAGGGTTGGGTTCTAAACCTGATTCTAATGATTGCGCTAAGAAACGTCAACAAGCATTTCTCGGCGCCGTTGCGGGGAAGGCATTGTTATAAGAAATCACTAGGCGGCTATGAATATGAAATGTGCATGCGTGATAACCACTTGCTCATACAAAGCTAATCTTTTATGTTTTCTCTGTTGTGGATGAAAACGGGGATAGTGTATGTCGGGTTTCCAAGCTGCCGACAAACTTCATCGAGAATCCCGAGGCACTCCTAAGGAAGAACAGGTCTCGTACCTCTTCTTCTTCAGCCCGGAACCTCGGCAGTTGAGACCGACACCCCTGCACCAACTGAACCGCAAGCCATGGCTCAAAAAGTCGCTCAGCGATTTCTCGTGCCATTTGCCCAACGTGCCCTACTAGGCGGTGGTCAATGTTGCGGACAAGAACTTCGAGCCGCGCCGGGCTAATTACCATGGTGCGGGCCAGGTCCCTTCTGTGGACTGCCTAGCGAGGGCGCCAACGCACATCTCCAACACTTCCTTGAGTCTGTGCGACACAATTGTCATCAAGGGCGTCGAACCCGACGTTATCGAGTCAGCTCCCTTTGTTTCCTTTCTCCCTTGTGGGGAAAGCGAAACGATGGTTCTACAAGGACAAGGAAGCGAGTCAATACGTGGGCAAAATGCTCCACGGCGTTCCTAACTAAGTTCTTCCCCATGGGCAAAACCAATGCCCCGAGGGGAAGAATCGCCAACTTCCAAAATTCAATGGAACCCATCCCGGAGGCGTGGGAAAGGCTGCAAAGAATATATTCAAGCATGCGCGCACCACGGTATGGAGAATTGGCTGGTGCTCCAGAACTTCTATAATGGTCTCACGGCCATATCAAAGGGGCACCTCGACGCCGCTGCTGGTGGCGCATTCTTGTCGCTCACCATTGATGGGGCAACAGCCCTGATCGACAAGATGGTGGCAAACCGTGAGCTAGGGGAAGACGTAACCCCGGCCAAAACACAAAAAATGCATGCATCCCGTGAAGGAGGCGGATATGCTTGCCGCAAAAATGGATCTATTGCTGAAGAAGCTGGATGAGCGCAGCACAGACTCAACCAATCAGCAGCGCCCAGTTTACGCCACAGACTCACACATGACATGTGAGACCTGTGGTGAAGTTGGCCACTCAGGGGATAACTGCCCTGAGACCCGTGAAGAAGCAGCATTCATAAACAATAACGGGTATCGCCAACCTCAGCAAGGCTGGAACAACCAGTCCGTCCACCATTCCAAGGTAACCAGGGCTATAATCCTAATTACAGCTCCGGTCAACCTTCACTCAAGGACCTGGTTTTGGGCCAAGCCAAGATCAATGAAAACCTCACCAAAAAGATAAGCCAGAATGATAACATCTTAGAAGGAGTCAGCAGCAAGCTGGATGGGCTCAACTCTGCTATGACAGATCAGCTGAATTTCAATAAAATAATTGAAACACAAATATCCCAGCTGGCTGCTCGACTTCCGGCAATGGTTGGAGAGAACGCTTCAAGACAATTTGAAGCACCCCATGAGAACATAAATGCAGTAACCACCAGAGGGGGAAGATCCACTCGTGACCCTCCAAATTCCAACCATGTGGTGAGGAAACAAAAAGAGAAGCAACCTGAAGAGGCAACGCCCCAGGCAACAGAAGAACCCGAAGTGGAAGTGGTACCGTTGGAATACACAGATACAACCTACCTACCATTTACCACAAGAACAAGAAGGCAGGCGTTGGATGAGCAGTTCAATCGGTTCGTGGAAATGATCCAGAAAGTACACGTAAGTGTACCACTTCTGGATGTGCTCCACGTCCCCTCATATGCCAAGTACATCAAAGATATCATCCAGAATAAGCGGCCATTACCAACAATAGAAGTTGTGAAGCTGACAGAAGAATGTAGCGCCGCTATTCTGAATCGTCTGCCAGAAAAGAAGAAGGATCCAGGTTGTCCTACAATCTCCTGCTCGATCGGAACACAGACATTTGACCATGCCCTGTGTGACTTGGGTGCCAGCGTTAGTGTCATGCCCAAATCAGTGTTTGACAAATTGAAACATACACATCTAGAGCCAACAACTATGACACTACAGCTGGCAGACTCATCCATAAGGTATCCAGCAGGAATTGCAGAGGACATACCAGTAAAGATCCGGGGATACTTTGTCCCAGTTGACTTCGTGGTGTTAGATATGGAGGTAACAAAAGACACACCACTCATCCTTGGACGACCGTTCCTCGAAAGCACCCGGCCGGGGCATAAATTAATGTTAGGCGGGAGAGATCCTCTTCAACATTAATGGCAATGAAGAGAAGTTTGAATTCAGGGCCTGATCTCGAGAAGAGTGCAAAATGATCCGGATAAAATATGGGGAGCAAGGAATCAAGGAAATAGAAATACAACCCCCAAAAGCCGGCAACACTCCCAAGGTAGTCAACACTGGTAAAAAGTGGGAACAAAAAAAAAAAAGACAGCTCCGAAAAAAGGGAAAGAAGAACGAGAACATGAAGAAGGTTCCCATTTTTACCGGAGGATCAAAGAAAGGAAATCCCCAAAAGGAAAAAGTTCAAAAGGGAACACCACACCTAAGGAAAACAAAGAGGAGCCAAAACAAACGAAGAAATCCAAATACACTCCTCCTCAAAAGGTGTGGGTACTCAAGCAGTGCAATCATCCGTGTGTCCGAGTTGGATGCATCATCGAAAGCAAAGAAATCGGGGAGAAAGTCCTGCCCCACAGACTCAAAATTGTGGGCCCTCTACCAAAGGTAAAAAGGCAACTATCACGAGAAAAAGGCAAAAACAAATAAAGGTATCTACGGGCCTCCGTGATAGCTTGGGGAGGACCCCCAAGGTATCCTTGCATTGCATATTTATTTTTCAAGAAAATTTTATTTTACTTTAGCAAGTTTAAATTCCAGCAATCTTGCATTCAAAAATATATATATATATATATAATTTATATATATATTATATATATATTTTTTTATAAAATATTTTATTATCAAAACAAAACAAAAATATAAAATCTATAAGTAAATATTTCAAAAAACTAAAATAAAGATCTTTATGAATAAAATAAATTTTTCTATGAAAAAACAAAAACAAGAAAAAAGTTTCCTAGATAAAATATATTTTCAAAATAAATTTGTAGTATATAAAAAAATCCAAAAATAAAATAAGTAGCTCTTCTTGTGCTTTCATGTCTATACATATGAGCTATGAAAATATTTAGTTTTAGTCCCTTGTTGAAATGATGAATAGTTGCTCTGTCTTATGCTTTGCATGTGCCTAGTTTATAATTCAAATTTCTCTAAAGTTTGGGTTTAGTGGCTAAATCTAAAAACTCATCCCGAAAAACCCGATTCATGTGGGTTGCATAAGGCTCTATCCAGTCTAAGTTGTTGCCAAGTATGATATGGTACAAATAGATTTACTATGATTTCGTCCAAAAGAGATACTTGACGTTCGGGAAACTAATTTGAAAGAAAAGAGAAATGCTATGGGCTATGCTAAAAAAAAAAAAAGAAAGAGATGAAAAATGGACATGTGTCCGAGGGCGAGAAGAGCCCACATCTCCAAAAAAAAAAAAAAAAAAAAAAGAGAAATAAAAACAAAAGTCTAAATAAAAGGCAAAAGTCTAGGGCGCGATATATATATATATATATATATAATATATATATATATATATATATATATAAAAAAAAATATATATATATATATAGCAATAAAGCCCATACTTTCTCAAAAAACCAAATATAATCTTAATCTAAATAAATCCCGAATGAGAAAGTTGATCAAAAGGATGAATGAAAAGTATTTCTGTTATAACCATTCTATCTGGCAACCGCCCAAGGCTTTGAGAAAAGCTAAAAAGCCCCGCTACGATGAAAGGTAATAAAGGATGAGAAAAGATGTGCCATTTTATTCAAACTATAGTAGAAAATCTTATTATAACCCCGGCACTTGTGAAACATAACCGGCATTGTAGCAACTCGATCAACAACCAAGTATTTATCTTTTTGCTCGAGGACGCGCAAAGGGTAAGCTTGGGGGAGTTTGTTGACGGTCACTAACGACATATTTTTCCCGTCAACTTACTACCATAAAGGGAATAAAACTATATGTTTTTATACTCATATACATTTATTACTAACATATTTCCACTTGTAGTGTTCGAAATGTATTTTGTAGTATTTATAATAAATACAGGTGGAAATACGTCCAAAGTACGCCATCCTGGAAAGCGCATTCTCAAGGATATCAAGCCCGGGGTGGAAATGGACCAAAACGCATAAGCTGGACCGAGCCAAGCCCACGGACAACTTCTCGGGGCCAAATCAAGGCGGCACGCCGAAACTGGCCGGCCACGCCAGAGTGCGCCCGCACCTGTTGGGGCGGTTCGAGCCCGGCCGGCGTGGCGGTACATTAAGTGCTCAAATGGTCGGTTTGGGTGTTGATGGCCGGTGAAACGTGCACTGGCGCCCGCTTAGGTCGGTTTAGGGGTAGTTAGGTCATTTAGCTCACTCTCCTTTGTGTATAAATACCTCCTCCCTCTCCCTCATTCCACACACCTCACTTGGAGTCACCACACCAGCACACTCACACTCTCTACCTCACTCTCCACCACCATCTTCTTCTTCTTCTTCTTACTTGGCTAGAATTGGAGTAGAAGAGCTGCAAAAGGAGGACTTGTAATCTTGGAGCAAAGTGAGCTTTGGTAATATATATCTTCCATGGATCTTTCTCCATTGTGCAAGTTCTATTTCTATGTTCATGGTCTAACTTATGAATTAGAGTTTATGTTCTTCATCGATCATCGTATGCATAACATGATTATAGATGGGATAACGGTTCGTCGTTCTTTCGGGTTTGCTCTTGTCTTAGTCCGTCCATCCATAGGGTGGGGATCCTGGGGGGACAAGAGTAGTGCTCTGGTACGCGGGCATGATGCCCGGGTATTACGACACCTTCGAATATGAGAGCATGCCACGGTCGTGAGGGTAGGCGGCAGGGTTGTGACAGCCCTGTCCGTCCCTTGTAATCCCTCCACGTTCGCATGTGATGTAGGAGTTCGTAAATGCTTTCCATTGGGCCGGATGGTACCGGGAAGTCTCCCTGTTATCCTAGACATAACCATGCTCATATCATGTTAGCATATGATCCTAACTATTCATTGTAAGACCATGACTAGAATACATTAGATTACTCCATAGGACATTCGTTTATTCTTTATCTATTTTCTTTATCCTTTACCTGGTGGATTCCAATGTGTGTGTCACACTATCTATAAACCATATTGCTTACCCCTGTTATGAATGAGTTGGTCTTTGCGTGAACACATTTCATCATCCAGATGCCATGCTACTTCTTATACAACATGCCTTCCTTTGGGAAAATATAAATAACGATACCCTGAATACTTCCGGGTGAAATGCTACAATGATAGATCCGTGCGCTTGCGGATGAAATATCAACTATGGCAAGATCTATCACCGTTGATTGAAAGTGCGTTATCACCGACACGGTGGTTCCACTTAGTGATATCGACGGCTCGTCTCCTAGCGTAGTCATCAGGGTTGGGTTCTAAACCTGATTCTAATGATTGCGCTAAGAAACGTCAACAGATGACATGGAGAGACGCCGCGCTAAAGGTTTACATGTTGACACTGTAGATTGGGAGACAGGATCGTTATTATCTTTGTATGGCCGGGAAAGTACGCCACTCTGCGAAACACGGGAGCTTTAGTACTGAAAAATCAACCCATGAGCAACCTCGTCCCGAAGATCTCTCAAGTAACGAGGAGGTGAAGAAAGGGTCTCGGCTTCTAGGAGGGAGAATGACGTGCTCACCCAAGCACTTTCGAAAACAAGGAGCACCCCCGTCGCACTAGAGGAGCCGGTGTTGCTCCTTGGAAACTAGCATTCCCGGATTACTCTTGAGAGTATCGGCGCCGCTCGATTAGTGTACGGGAGGCGAGGCGAGTTGAATAGACATCATGCGCAAACGATGGTGGATGTCGAGTCGAGCAACTTTTGTCTCAAAGACAAGCGGCGATGAGGACCCTAATGATGCCCGAGCCTTCATGCCAAGGGCGCAGCGGTGCGGATCGACCCCGTTGAGAAAGATGTGAATGCGCCTCATGCGGTGGACAACATCAAAGAACCTGTCAATGTCAAGTTGTACGTCCGTCAGCAATGGACGAAAGACAAGGTGGCAGTCGGCCAGGCCTAGCCGACCACTGAAGATGGGGTCATCAATGGCCAAACAATTCCACAGGGGTAGGCTCGCGTCAGCATTGATACCATACTTGATAAGAAGTATAACAAGATAGTCATTGAGCACCCTACATTGGAAGACAGACCCAAACTTGGTCAGAACATCCACCAGCAAGTTTTTTGGCGCAAGCACTACATTAAGCTGGACAGCGAGTTGTCATCGGATGATGATGAGGACTATGAGTCTAATCCCTCCCATAATACTAATCTTAATAGAACTCCTAGTTCCCATGTCGGACATGTGCCAACATCCCCAAAGAAGACGATTCATCCTTCCTCTTCATTACCCCCGAACATCATAACCCTCCCGACTCTTCATCAGCCCCCAAAGCGCAGGATCCTCCTCCTCAAGTAGCGCCAATCACAAGATCAAAGGCAAAGGGAAAGGATACCTCTGTGAACCAACCCTGTCATACCAACAAAAGGCCGATGCATTCTGTTTAGAAGTCCAAAAAACAGAAAATTTCTGACCCCCAGAAGGTAGCATGCAATACATTCGTCAATTTTATGGTCTCATTTGTGGAAAAACACGGCAACCAAATGGATCGGCGCCAAGTTCGACACACCGTAAGATGAAATGAAAGAAGCCGAGAAGAAGATAAAGAAGCTTGCCACTAAGAAAAACATGAGTATTGAAGATGCTTTGCGGACATGTATTATGCCGGGAGATGATCCCCTACCAATGGCAATGCAGTTTGTAATGGGACGTAATTTGGTTGAGGATGAGTCGGTGATGAACTTGACCCCACCATGCATAAATTGCATGACTATTACCTAGATGAAACAAGGGATCCAATTTTGGATGGATTTCTGGTTATCATCCCTGCAAAGTCTGTTTTTCATTATCGAGAAGAACAGAAGATATTTGTTGGATGGGATATCTTGTTCCAGCTATACCAACAACGCGCCCTCGATACACAAATCTTGACGCTATGGACGATGTAAGTACGACTCGCATGGCAATGCAATTAACTACTATCCAGTCACAAATTGTTAAGTTTTGACCATTACCCATGGTTTTATGCGGTATATCTCACAATTTTGTGAAGCCATCAACTTATTCCAAAATTATGGCTTCTTCTCGAACCCACCAAACTCTCTCGAAGTCAACGTCGGAGGACTAAACGGAGAAGACCCTAAACATCTGAAGAAAAATTTGAAGGATGTTATTGATGAATTTGTGTTCCGCGGGAAAACAAATCTTACTAGCCCACAACGGCGGGTATGTGTTCACCACTTTTAATTCATATGTACGCATCTTTCTCATTAAGATGATTCGATAATTAGGAATTTGTGATTGCGATCACCATTTTGTCTTCGTTGTTGTCAATCTTACACGCAATGAAATCTTGGTGTGGGACTCGAAGGTTAAACCACTTTCTCTTACGGATCCACTAGTAAAGTTCTTTGAACGGGTAAGTGTCCCTAATAACGTATTAATTTTGACATCACGTGTGTGATGCAAGTTAGTTTCTCACTATTTTCTAACCCACAGTATATATTTGATGCTTGTGAGACTGGTACAATTGTATTGTAACTAGATTCTACTACTACTACTTTTGTAACCCACAGTATACATTTGATGCTTGTGAGATTGGTATAATTGAATTCTAACTAGATTCTACTACTACTACTACTACTACTTTTTCGAACCCACAGTATAAGCTCAACTCTCTCTATATAGGCCCTTTTGTTAGGTCTTTAGACCACTAATCGAACTTGATATCATCATAGTGCATTCTAATTTTTCCCTTTTCCCTCTTTTTAATGTGGCTCGGTGTCCATGAAGCAAAACTCGGGCCTTCATTTGTCCCATTCAAGGTTGAAAAAATGGGGGAAAATAGTGTGCCTCGGTTAGATCAGCCATCGGCGAACGATCAGTGCGGTTTCTATGCAATGTGGGCGATGTTTAAAGTCCTCCGCGTGCAAACGAAACAACAAGATGAAACTGTGTGTATACTCCCCAATTCATTTGGTTTTCTTGAATAATTCAATAAACTGATCTACTGATTCATATATATTTTAAGAATGACAAGAAGAAACTCACTCAACAACAACGAGATCCTACCATCGGAGATTGCGCAGCCTTTGCAAGAGGAGCTGGCCAAATTCATCATAGATGAGGTATTGTCAAAAGCGGGGACGGTTTTCCATTGCAAAGGCTAGGTTCTATAAGTGCCAAAATACACCGTAACTTATCAAGAGACTACTGTAGTTTGTTGTTGATGTTGTGAGAGAATTGAACATGTGAGCTACTCGATGTCTTGGCTGCTGACCATGACCCTGCTGTGATCTAAACTTGTGAGCTATTGTAACTGTTACCCTACTTGGCTGCTGACCAAGACCCTGTGATGTGGACATGTGATTATGATAATGGTTTGTTGATAAACCTGACATTATACATTGTTGTAATTACCGGTCATTCTAATTTTCTAACACTGCTGGCTATTACAAACCGGAACTATTGGCATAGCAATCACTGCGGGACGTCAAAAAAATGGTAGTGCCACTTGTCTACAACACTGTAGGTTTCAAACAACCCTACGGTGTGGAAATAACAAACACTTTCGGTTGTAATGTAACCGGCGGTGTGATCGTAAACATCTTTGTCGGTTGACCGCAGTCGACAATGTTCTTTACTATGGTACTATCGGTTTTATTACACAACCGAAAGTGTTTTGTTCCTCAACACTACCAGCTCCGTTGCAAACCGGTAGTGTTATTTGAAAGTAATTACGCCGGTCGTATTGACACCCGACAAGTGTTGTCTCAAATCACCGCCCGTGTTTTGACCCGTTAGTGTTTGAACCCCACATCACTACCGCTAAGGTTCTCTTTGGTTCAGTTTTTGGCGGTGAAGGGGGTTGGAGCCCGGTAGTGATGGACAATTGCAGTAGTAGTGGTGGGTTCTAGTTTAGTGTCTACTTGTTGAATGAAAGAAGAACAAACTAGTCCATTCTCACGAAGAGAACACCTCACAAAGAAGGTTGTTAAGCATATCATGAAGATGAAATCCAACGCGCTAAACACACGTGTTGTTAGTGTTGGGTATGCGTAACAACAAATATTCTCTTGTTATGTAATAATAAAGCGATAGAATAATTTCACATTATGAGAATATAGGGAGAAATAATAGTTGTCGACAATGCTACCTCTATAGTTGCAAATACCTCTTTTTGAGAACCTAGATCCAAAAAAAAAACAAAGTCTATACCAAAGTCGCCTATAGCGATTATATCGAAAGTAAATGAAGAAAGTCCATGAAATGAATGAATATAGAATATGCACTTAATAAGTGGATTATGAAGAATCGTCACATATGAAATTTCAATCTCCTATCAAATATTAAGAAGTCTAAGGTATAAAATTCTAAGGTGTCCTGGGAGCTAAGAGAGTTTATTAACCGAAGAAAAAGAGATTTCTCTTTACTTTATTTTTACTTGAGTTCAATTGATTACAAACTTCTTGTATTTATAGTCCCGGAAAACTTGAATCCTAAGCAAACTAGAAGATCCTTATCGAATTGGGTTCTCCTTTTAACACTCAACCTCCCTAATCTCAATCTCTTATTTCCTAACTTATCTTGGACTCACGAAAAGGTAACTTGAGGTGGCGGCGGCAACGGCACGGGCGCCTCTCTCTACGCCTAAGGCGGGGCCGCATGGGCGTGGGGGCGTGGTGGTGGCAGCAACGTCCCCTCCTCGGGTCCAATTGGCTCATGAGCGTCTACGCCCCGACCCTTATCGGGCGTGTGACAGTACCTCCCCTCCCCCCGTCTTCTCCGCTCGGCACGTCCTTGTCTTTGAAATAGACACCATATGTGGAAGTTGGATGTCCATGGATGTCCAATGGATACCCTCTAGTTCAAAAGAATAAACTAGAAATTCATTTCCCCCCACCAAAATTTGAGTTCCTAGTTCATTTGCTAAAATCTATGGATGTCCAACTTCCGCTTTGCCTTCCACCTCTAGTCAGAGCCTTCCCTAGGTAGTGCAGCATTTTCTAGGATGGCATATTGTTGATATTTCTTACACGATCCAAATTAGGAAGGCGAAAGAAATATGTGAGGTATCTATCTAATCATGTTAGCTTGGATATGGAATTAATCTCATGATCCAACAAAGGCGAAGTTAGGCGGTGTTAGTTGTGGGGTGTAATCTTAGCATCATTATCCATAATGGAGTTAATCTCACCAGGATATATACTCAAGGTGTACCACTCATTTCTAGGCATTACCTACACACTCGTCTGTCACCCTAGCAATAACGCTCTAAGAAATGCAGGTATGGTATTCTTGATAGGCCTTGATAAAATAATGAACATGATATACTCGCAGTTTACGATAGAAATACCATCATAGCACTTCACCGGGAGTAATCCAGGTATCGTATTTATATTTTACCATAGGGAAGGTGAGTCTATGGAAAGTAGAGAGAGGGGTATAATGATTTAGATTGTGATTTACTTATGAGATCCACTTGTAGTTGTATAATGCGAGTAGCCATATGCATCTAACAATACTCAATAGGATAAGTCACAAGATAAAGATAATTGAATAAATGATAACTACCCGAAGTCTAAGATCATCATATGCCACTAGTATCATACGAGCTATTAGCATGTTATAGAAAGAATATTCCTAAGTTACTCCTAATCATATGTCAATGATTACTATAATTAGTGCAATAGATCTAGCTATCATGGCAAAGTTGCAATACATCTACACATGGTAAGCAACTACTAATGACAATTAAGGATCTAAACTTGATTATCACCGTAATTATGGCTCAACTTGGCCTATCATTCGGAGGGTGGACTCCAAAGGACTCAACAGGACTGTCATTCCCGCGAACTACCACACGTCCCGGAATGTAGGGTGCAATTGCAGATAAACGTTGTATAAACACCACGTTTACACATTGCTTATCACCCACATAGTGATCATCTACGTGGATGCTATACAATTCCATGCATAAGATATAAGACAAACTCACTAAACTAAATATATAATCATAACATGCATGGATACATATCAATAAGAATATAATCATGATATAGATCAAAGTCATATCAATTGTATTTCGATAATAATACTTAGAGATTGAATACAAGAGAGAAGCCACGAGAACGATGATCCCACTACTTCTTGACTATCAGGAATCAAGATGAACTTGACTTCCTCTAGAACTATCTAGGTAGCTAACTACTTCTAATATGATGAACTAGGGCTTAGGTCTAGACTTGGTTGGACTTGAGTTGAGATGAACTGGTATGAGTTGATAATGACTTGATAATGAATTAGGGTTTCACCCTAGGGTCAGGTGGTCTTCTTATATAGCACTTGGCGATGAACAGGGACCCTTGGATCAAACCGACCTCCAGCAACAGTGTAGATACAACCTCAAGGTCGGTGGTAAACCGACATAAAAATGTGAGGCTGAAAGGTGGGACCTACCTGGCGGCCGGCCTAGTTGGCCCTGGCGGCCGCCAGAGGGTGGTGTCCTCTCGATCTCTCGTTTCTTCTGGTGTCTTCTGGTTTTTTTAGAGTGTTTTAGTCCACATTTCGGGTTGAGTTACTTCACGGTTAAGTCTTGTCATCGTATGGGATGTAAACTCTTCCGATTCTCATCGATCTTCTCTGTTTTTATCTGTTAGTCCTCCCAAAAGTCATAGAATACCAAAACTCATGGAAATATATTAGTTAGACCCCTAGACTTATGTTGATACCCAACTTAAGCCCTTACTTCATGTTAATTGACTAATAATATTATGCTATAATAGGTGTCAACACATATCCTATCGGCTGGCCTTGTAGGAGTTTGGCAGTAATGATGTTTTGTCGTGTGCGTAGGGGTGGTAAAGGGGCCTCTAATTTAAGCTAGCAAATTTAAGGATCGGACCGGATTAGGATCAGGCCGTAAAATTATATAAATTTTGAACTAAAAATGAATAGGGCCAGGTGAAATTATAAAGGAGGAATAAGGGTCGGATCCATTACCACCCCGATGTGTGAGTAGAGGTCAGAACTCGAAGTAGTACTCATCCACCAATGTCGCCAAAAATAATGTAGTAGAGGTACTCATCCACCACGTTGCCTCTTGATATTTGCACGAGCTACAAGAAGTAGTGGTCAGGGAACAAAAGTTGCTACCTCAAAGGTAGATAGCGTCCGATGAAAAAAGAATGCCTGTGAGCGTTGGGCATCAAACGTCGCCTGAATTTTTGCAAGAAATCAGGTGACTGTTAAATAGCAATTCCCTTATTATATAGTGGTACTATTGACGAAGAACTAGGGTTTCACGCCAAGCACACTAGGAGGGCCGATGTAGAGCTTGGTTTCGACCGGGAGAACTTCTGAACGCACCTCCGGGAAGACCCGTCGGGAGGACGCACGTGAGGGGTGTCCTAGGATCGGTAAGGCCACCTAGAACGCCAACAAAATTCACGAAGAACGCCGCCAGACAGCAAGGTAGAGGGGTTGAGAGAAGAAGATTAGGGTTTGAGGAGTTGGTAGTTGATCTTTGATCAATTGGATGTAGATGGGATCAAATCGGTCATGAACCTCTCATTACATAGAGGGGGTGATCTTATCCCCTTAGGTAACCATCAAAACTTGTTTCCAATTACCAAAAACCAACCCAAACGCAATTTAGGCAATAATCGGTCTGCGCACGCTCACCTTCTCACAACGTGCCGGACGCGGCTAACGTACGCGCCAGACGTGGGACAAAACGCCTCATTCGCACCGGGCCGCGCCAGACGTGGCGTCGAACGCCCATGCCTGGCGTCTAGCGCCCCGCAGATGCTGCCCGGAACCCCCGCGTGACGAGCAAGAGCGTCGGACATGGCGGCTATCAGCGTCTGTCCCCGGACGGACGTGGGATAGAGCCTCTGCGCGGCGAGCCCCCCCCGGACACCCCGTAGGCGTCGATTACCTCCGCACCGGACACGGCTCAATGCAATGCCAAAGATCCGTATATATGACAGAACCGAACTATGGCCTCCGTCGCCGGGTTTTCAAGCTTTTTTATTTGATTTCTCTCCTTGGTCACATTCTAGGGTAAATTTGACACGTTCATAGCATCAAAATAACGTCTATCCATTTTCGGTGTCAACATATGCCCCCTGTTTTTAGGTGAGAGGTACACGAATCTAAAAACAAGACAAGAAAAACTAAACAACATGAATATCCATCATATCGGTTGCTTAGTAACTAAAGACGATACCAAGTATCGGCCATTTTGTTCTAAGGGCGATGCATGCATCGACCATTGTTTGGAGAGCACTAGGCCTCTTGCCAAACACTAGAGAAATATTCTTTCAAATACCTCCCGCTAATTTCTTCCGTAATCTCTCATCTTTGATTGTATTTGGCACATATAAGTTCCCATAAATCACTTTGATCACACTGTAGGGACTTTCTTGGATTGTCCTCAATTTCTAAATCTACTAGAATTACTAGAAATAATTTTTGGCCGATTTGAAACTTCATTGGATAAAATTGTATGATCATTTAACAAAACATTGGCTGAACCGATTTGAACAATCAGTTGAGCTAATCGGCTTGCCGAAGATCTCTAGTTTGGTTTTGGCTAATTAGTGGCATCCTAGGACTAATCTCTCTATGCTAAGTGTTTGATTAGTTGGAGATTGGTCAAGCCAAGTGTGGTGCACGGTGGTCATGATGGAAGGGTCGTGGTGATCCTAAAGATGATCAAGTGCTCAACTTGGAGTGGTTTTCGAGGATCAAAATGGGCTCAAGGCAAAGGTATATTCAAAGGGCCATTTTGATTTTGCACTCAAGACACCATAGAGGGTGTGTGAGTGATTTAGGATTGATAAGTCATACTATAAAGAGGGAAAACCTCGTGAATCGATCCTCATGTGCCTCTAGGTTCAACAATCATATGCATGCATTCTAACCTAGAGAGCTAACCCAACCTTCGAAATTGATTGTGAAAATGCTAACACACGAGCACATGGTGATGTACACGTGGTGGTGTTGGCACATTTGCGGGCGGTGAGGGTTGCGGGGTTGAGATGGGTTTGGGTACCGCTCAAGCTCGGCGATTCGACGCTTTTGAGAAAATGAAACATGTATTTTCTATTGCACCGGATGCAAGTTGGTTGGAGCAACAAGGAAGGAACGACGACCGAAAACGACGATCAACACCGAAGTTGCTATGACCGGACGCCGGAGATGTCGACCGGGCGATCCGGTCGGCCCGAGTCCGGTTGATTCCGATAAGATGCGGAATCGCCGGGCTGGCCGACCGGCGCGTCCGGTCGAGCCATCTGCTCGTCGTCCGTCACCCCCTCAGATTTGAACTAATGTTACCATTGGATATTTTGGCCGTAGCGACCGGACTCTGGACCGGCGCGTCTATTCAACTCGCAGAGTTGGGGTTTTTGCGCCCAACGGCTACAACTCGAAAGTGGGGGCTTATAAATATGTGTTTGGTCGGCTCTTGGAGACTCTTGGTCATTTGAATCATTTCTAACACCCTTTGAGTTGAAAGCAAACTTCTCCCCACTCTCCTCTCTTGCTTGTGAGCACATTCTTGAGAGATTGGGTGAGAATCAAGTGCATTGCTTTGTGAGTTGCATTTAGAGGCACTTGAGGTCTGTCGTTGTTGGTGGATTTCTTGTTGCTCTTGGAGAGCACCACTCCTAGCTGGCTTGGCGATTGGTGGAGGTGTTGGCAAGAGTTGGTGATTGTTCTTGGCCACCTCCGGTTGATTTGTGAGAGGACCGTGCATCCTCGTCGGGACAACAAATTGCAAGTAATACATTGCTCGTGTCTTGGGTACCTCTCATTTGCTTTGGGTGCAAGTAGCCTAAAGGCACTTGGCTAGGAGTGAGCTCCACCTTGCCCCCACACGTGAGAAGGTCGGCACAACGGAGAGTAGCTTGAGGGTGCTCAAGTGAACTTCAGGGTTAAATCGTGTATCTCTCCATTGTGTGATCATTGTCTCCCGGTGATTGGCATCATTGTCTATATTGTGATTCTATCTCCGGTGATTGGGTGACTCAACTCTACACGTTGGTATAACACCTCCTCACTACCTTGCATTAGTTTGATTACATATCTTGTATTTGTGTAGTGATAGTTGCATAGCTTGTTAGAGTAATTAGCTTATTCACCTAGTTGGTAGGGTATTGACTTAGCCAATTGTGTGAATTAGAGACTCTAGTAACTAGTATTATGATTAGGAGGCTTGCCGACAAGTAGAAACTAGAGCAAATGCATTTACGCTTTATTATTTACTAACAAGTTGTTCTAGTGATTTTGTAGAATTTTTATTAGGCTATTTGTTGGCGTTTCTTAACGTTATTACTACGAATAGATTTTAAACCTAAAACCTAGGATGTGGAACTATGGTGGACATTGCCATTAAAATGCGTAAAGCAACGGCTAAGTTTGTGCAACATTTCTTAGCATCAAAACCTTTGTGCCTAGCCATTTCTTGCCATGTGTAATAGTGATATTTACCAAAAAGTCTGAAACTAACACCACGATCATGAACTTCCAAAGATCTAGAAATTGGATGGTGAGGAGGCGAGAGCCTGGCTCATCGGGGGAGCAATCGGACCATCCGACGATTTTCCAAATGATGGGGAATTCGATATCCATACCTAGTTTTTCGAGGACGTCGTTGGGGAAGCGCGGAGCGGGAGCGAAGTCGGTTCTTGAGGATGTTGTAGGCTTGCATCTCCGTTCTCCTTCCGTGTCGAGGTGCGGTGCATCGGCTTCCTCGATCGTCATCCCCGTGGGTGCTTGTTCTTGCTCTTGCTCTTGCTCTTGCGGGTGTGTCTTCTTCATATGCTTCGGTGTTGTCGAAGTGTGTGCACTCGAACTTCCTTGGGAGAGCCTCGCGCTTCTTCTCACGCCCTTCTTGATCGCGCTTGCCGCTTTTCCGAACATGTTAGCGAACAAAAGGCGAACGGAATGGGAAACAAGTGCTTACTCTTGGAGAGAACTTGGAAGAGAGCTTGTGAGAGAGAATGTCTTTGGTGTTCTGCACTAGAGCTTGGAAATGCTTCGTGGAGTGCAAGAAGTGAGCAAGTAGCAAAATGAGAGAGTGAGGGAGTGAGAATGAGAGGGGTGGAGAGTTTTTCCGGCCACCTCACGAATTTATAGCTCGATGCACCCCCCGACACTCGGACTGAGGGCAACGGCTAGTGCTCGTGACCTTTGGCCGTGACAGAGGAGCGCTGCGGGCGACCGCCTATCTTCATCGGGCCCCACTGTGCCCCTCTGTCGCCTGGCTTTGGCAGTGCGTTCAAACGGTCGAATCCGGACCGTTGTGCGGTGGTGCAATGGTCGGGTTCGCCCGAAACCTTGTTTTTTCATTTTCTCTCATTTTATAATTTTTTTGGAATAAAGTTTTATTCGTAGTATGAAATCTTATCAATCTATTTTTTATTTATATTATATTTTAATTGACATGGAAAATATGGCAATGGGATTAAAATATAAAAGGAATTCTTTTAATATTAAAGAATAAAAAGGAAATGAATTAATTTAAAGAGGTTTTGAATTCAAATAATTTAATATGAGGAAAATAAATTTATAGAAGGAAAATATTTATTTCTTACCTTTGGTGAAGCTTACCTTTAGGCCTGCTTCACACGCCATGCCTTCTTCGTATTTTTGGATGGTGACATGGTAGGTGATGGCGACTTTATTTCTTCTTGAATCTTTTCGGGGGTTGCAGGGGTACGTTCCTCCTCCTTCTTGGTAGGGACAGGTACAGCTTCCTCTTTGGTTTTGTCAATCGTGTTTGTTCCCGGGGTTCTTTTGCTGACTGTTGTCTTTGCTTGGGGTTCAACCTTTTCTTTTTTTCTCGGGATTTCTTCCTTGTATCCATTGAATAGGCATTGGACCATCTCGTTCTTGAATTCGGAAGTCGACCCTTCCCTTGCCAACATGGATGGTAGCGTTTGTTGTGTAGAGGAATGGTCTCCCCAACAACAATGCTACGTGATCTTCTTCTCCCATGTCCACGACGATGAAGTCCGTGGGGACATAGCTATCCTTCACCCTTGCTAAAATGTCTCGAAGAATCCCTTACGGCTTTATTATCGTTTGATTGCTATTCTGAGTTTGGTCTTGGTGCGGGATAATGGGAAGTGTAGGAGTGTGTCATTGGTCTTCTTTGACATGATGTTGACACTTGCCCCTAGATCACGATGGGGCGTTACCGAACGTGCGGGCCTATTGAGCGGAGGTGATTGTTGGGCTCTGGATCCTCCTTCTTTTACGCAAAGGTGAGTCCACAACAACATCCGTATAACCACGTTTAGGCGCGGTTGTTTATTGTTACCATGTTAACGGATTCAATGGGGCCTCGGCCTACCGAGTCCTTCCCAAGTTGGGTGCAACCAAAGCATTAATTGAGCTATTTGGGTTTCTATCATTTTATTAAAGCTCAACCGATTCTTTCTTGAAGATAGGGTTTCTAATTTTGTGTTTACATTTTCAAGCATTTTGTCATTGAAAGATAATTTCTTGTTTAAACTTTCATTAATTTTAGCTTGACCATAAACTAAATCTTTCAAGGAGGTTGATTGGAATTGAAATTGGAATTGTAACGAGTAATTGTAAATGTTACCTCCTTGTGGGCGATTCTGATTGTTCCACCCATTGTTATTACCTGGACGAAATCCGTTGTTGACGAAAGGCTACATCTTCTCGTGTTTCGGACAAGAGCTTCCCGAATGTCAACCTCTCCAGACTTCACATGTCATATGTGAGTCCATGGGGGAGTGTAGCAATCGCTGACTCGAGCTTGGTCGCCCAGTCTTTTCATCGGAGATCGATCTTTGCGGTGAAGTATTAGTCTCCTTTGACCGTGCATACCTTTTTGTGTTTTACGAGGGGCGTTCTTCTCCCCACCTTGGTTCTCGATCATCTTCTCGATGAGTGCTTACGCTTTCTCAACAGTGTGAGGGATAAGAACGCCCCTCCAAAGAAGAAGATCTATGTGGCCCTTCGACATGGTCGTAAGACCATTGTAGAAGTTCTGAAGGACGAAACCACTTCTCCATGCCATGATAATGAGGCGGTGAGGATGTACTCTTGCGGCCTCTCACGCCTCTAGTATGGGTTCCATTGTCGCCTGGCGAAAGTTGGAAATTCTTGCCCTTGTGGGCATTGGTTTTGCCCATTGGGAAGAACCTTGCGAGGAATGCGGTGGAGCATTTACCCAAGTGCTGACAGCCTCCTTGTCCTTGTAGAACCATTGCTTCGCCTTCCCCACAAGGGAGAAGGGAAACAAGCGGAGCCCGATTGCATCCGCTCAACGCCCTTGATGACGATTGTGTCGCACAACTCCAAGAAGTTCTGAGATGAGCATTTTGCGTCCTCGCTATAGTCCACAGAATGGACTTTGCTTGTACATCATGATGAGGGGCCAGTCCTTATCTCAAAGTTCTTGTCGCCTGCTGATAGTTGCCAAGCGGGACATTGCCCACGACCGGGGGACGTAGGTAGTCCTGCGAGTGTCTTGGTGGCCATGAGTGTTGATGAAGATGGTACTTGGATGACAGGTGCAACCTCCTCGGGAGTGATGACAGGAGGAGTGGCCTGAGCTCGACTCCTTCTGAGCAGCCTCTCTGGATCGTCGACGAAGTTTTTCGGCAGGTTGCGACCAAATCATACACTATCTACATTTTTCGTCTACAAAGCGAAAGAAAACAAAAGAGTTAACCTGCAAAGATTAGGGCTATCATCCATACATGTGGTTATGATCATCTTTATTAATATTTTTTTTTCTTTTAACCTTGCCTTCCCAACGGCGTAAAATCTTGTTGGCGTTTCTTAACGCCTTACTACGAATAGATTTTAAACCTATCGGCAATGGCGCCAGAAATGCTTGTTGGCATTTCTTAGCACAATCACTAGAATAGATATTATGATTAATGATAACGTCAAGAGAACGTCAGGTGATAGATGAATTGAATATTGCAAGGGTCAACCAGCGCACGGATCTATCATCGTGCATTTCACCCTAAGTGAGTAATCGGGTATCGTTCATTTATATTTTCCCATGGGAAGGCAGGTTTAGATTTAATATGATGATGATAGCCCACAATGTATGTATGGATAGCCACTAATCATATACAGGGAGTAGTGATAATAATATTGGAGATAGTGGTGACACACACACTTCTTGAGCACTAGAAGGAATAAATAGAAAATAACATAAAAAAGGAAAATCTATGTTGAGTTGGCTATTCTAATATCACCAATGCGTTAGACTATAGTCTACATACGTCATTCATGGTTCATAGTAGAGATGGGCTAAAGTGATGAGGAGATGCCCGCGGTAGTATATGCCGGCCCGGTTGCACTGATAGGACTCCAACCCAACACCCCGGACGTGGAGGAGTGCAAAGGACGAGACGAGTTGTCACACCTCTCCGCCTACCTCACTACCGTGGGATGCCGGCATTTCAGATGATTCCCCTATAGACCTAAGCACCATGCTTACATTTATAGAGAACTACCTAAACTCCTCATAAACCTTCGACCCTACGGATCGACAGGAAAGAGTAAAGGTAACCCGAAGGTACACCGGACCATCACTCGAACTTAGTTCTACTACGTTCCAAGAATAAAATATGATTCAATTAGCCTAAAGTTAGTCATGTTAATTATCATTATACTAACTATACTCTAGTTGGCACAATATGAATATAACATGAGGGTAACTATACTCTAGTTCATATGCATTGCGATATAAATAATGAGACTTGAATAAAGGAAAGAACTTCATAGTAAATTACAAAAAGATCCTTCCAAGGAGACAAGCCCTCCTTGAAGCTCCGCATAACTCAAATACTAACACTAAACTAATGAAGAGGAGAGAGTGGTGCTCAAGGTGAGGATGTAACAATGTGTAGTGTGTTGTGTTGTGTCCGTGTGTGTGAGGTGCCTCTTTATATAGTGGAGAGGAGGGAGGGAATGGAGGCTCTCCTTGCTTCGAGCTCTTCTTGGCGGGAACGAAAGTTTGCACAACATGCAACCGCTTGAAGTTCGCACTAAACCGCGAGAGAAAGCGGGAGCATTGGCCGAATTTGGCGCCGACCGGCCCGCGATGGGCCGGGCCAACCTGAGTCCCTCGGCCCCCCGCCTTCTCCTGTCGCGCGTTGTCACTTGTATGTTTGGGCCTATGGTGGTGCATGGGCCAGTTTATGCGCGGGGTTTGGTCTCCTTGCTCAATCCACTCCTTACGTCTTTTATTCAAATGCGCTTTCTAATTTATTTGGCAACTTTATTTTTGTTTCCACTTTTATACCTGCAAGACATAATTTCTAGAATACAAGTGGAACTAGGTTAGAAGTAAAGGTATATGCATCATAAGTTTGCCTCTTTCTCATGAATTGGATATAAGTTGGCGGTATAATATACTCAATAATGACTTGGCCAACACTATTCACCCCCTCTGGGAACCAAGCAAATTTCCAAGATAACAAGAATCTCACAGCTCCAAGGATCAAGTGCCTCTAGATGCAATCAATGCAATGCACATGGATTCTCACTCAATCTCACTAAAGATCGAAGTTAGGCAAGAGAGATGGAGTGGAGGGAGTTTTCTCGGCTCACAAGAGAGTTGGAATGATCAAATATGCAGAGAGAGCTCAAATGACCGGCCACACATATATATAGGGTGATGCATCTCGAATTTAAATGCCGCGGTAGAGATGAACCTGCTTTGGTGCGGAAAATTGTTGATGCTTCATTCGCCTCATCACCATCGAGTTAGAGGGCGGGCGCGGGCGCTCGGGCGCGGACCGCCGTTAGAGGAAAACTCAGCCCGCCGTCGACGAACCAGCCAACGAAGAACGCGGGGAAGTAGGAGAGTCGATGCGGCGGAGGACGCGGCCGAGTTCGACCCGGAGGTTGGGGTCTACCCAAACCGAGGTGCGTGCGTCCGCCTTTTCGTCGTTTGTCGAACTCTGCGTTCGTTTTGGATTCTCGCGAGGCCCGAGTAGCGGTCGGGAGGGTGCTGCGTTCATCTGGTATTTGACCAAATCGAAGCTACTGCTTCGCGCACCATGGATAGAAGGAGGCCGGCGACTATGGCGCCTTCGGCATGGCCCAAGGCCGGGCGTCTTGCGAGGGGAGGGTTTACGATGAGGGGTTTCGATTGTTGGTGCCCTGATGAGAGATGGAGCGGTAACCAATTAGGGAAGCTGAGGACCAAATGGGAAGCCAAAGCCCAGAAGAAGCGACGGAGGAGATTCGTAAATCAATCTTCAACTTCAGATCATATCGGGAACGAGGGGCTTCCGGAGAAATGAAGAAGCTATCGAGGTCATAAGTGCCACCAATACAAGCGTAACACGGAGGGGGGGATGACCAAGGAAAGCTGTCGAGGAGGAAGGATCTCAAGGAGCTCGAAATGGCGGCAATGGCTGGAAGAAGCCCTAAGCCGGTTGCCGGAGGTGGGGAGAAGTCGGTGGAGAGACAGAGCAGAGGGAGAAATGTGAGCAAGGGGAGAAACACAAGCAACCCGAATTTGGGCCGACCAATCACATTGGGCCAGATAACAAGCCCGACTTTGGGTCATGTATTGAGGACCTCTTTTCCCACTCATACCACCAGAGGGCCCATAGTCACTCGCACCGTTTGGGTTCCAAAGGGTAGGGTTTGGAGGCAGCCGATCGTGGCATCAACCTTTAGCGGCGGAAGTGAAACGCCGTCCCAGTAAAGAAGATTAGGGCGGCGGCGGCGAACGATCGACGAGAGATCGCTGGTGCAAGCCCTTGGGGAAAGTGATGGATCGAGGCGGTGGGAGAGGACCCGGAAGAGGAGGCCAGGGAAGGCCTGGGCGCGATCAAAGGTTGGGGAGTCGGTACCGCAACAACTCAAGAGAGGGGATCCTGAACGCAACGAAGGTACCAATCTAATCCCAACTACTACCGCTGATAGGGAGGAGGGGAGGGGAGGAGAGGGGCAATGGGATCGGGGCGAGATCGAAAGTACGTAAGGAGGGAAGATGGCAATAGAGATGGCTATAGGGAAGGATGTAGGAGGTCGTGATTACAAGGCGGGCGTAGAAGATTTTAGGAGCAGGAGAGGTCGGGAGGTAACAAGCGTAAAGCATTTGAGGGTGGCCCCAACAACTATGAAGAAGAAGATCTCGGGCATAAAATCAATAGAGACCCGGAGATACAAAGGGGGTCGTGGTGATGAGGGGAAGAAAAATGTTTCGAGGTGTGGTCGACTGGACACAAAAGCTACAATTGTCCTAATCCACCACCGCTACACCGTCATGAATCGTCATACCCATCTTGTGCATACCCAATGTGCATCAAGACCACTACCTACTCATACCATGTGCATCAAGGAAGAACCTACGGCACTCGGCAAGGATCCTACACTCCTCATTTGCGAACGCATTGCACGACTCCCATACTCCCGGCGCCCAGCCATCGATGAAGCCGCACCTATCGACCATACGCACCGATGCCCGATCTGGCGAGGCAGCGGTTGGGCGAGCGAGGAAGAAGTTTCCTCTACGCATGGGGGCATCACCAAGTCGTCGCGCAACACTCCCATTACGTCCGCGGAGCTTTTACACGGTTCGCGATACTCGAGGGTGCAGCCATCGTCGTCTGCCGTGTACGCCTTCGATCTCCCTAAAACCGCCCGAGACACGGTCGTCGGCGGCGGCACGGTGTTATCCACAGCAGAACACGAGAGCAAGGACATACTTAGCGGCCTTATGCTCGGCGTGGCGGCGGCTGCGGCATCTCAGCGGCGGCGTGGCGGTGCAACGATCGCTGATAGCGGCACGCCTACAAGCCGGCTTTGAAGCACGCCTCCGGGTTGCCAGCGCCGGTGAGCACAGCGATAAGACTCTCCCGATACTCGCGCGAGTAGTGGAAGGTCTCCAGACACCCTAGCTGGTACAGCACCTTGTCCAATGCGATGCTCCGTCCCACTATGGGAGTCGCCGCGCGCCGCTCTCATCTGTGAATAGCTGCTCCGCGAAATGTGGAGGGCCTCTATGGGATCCGCTGAGACCTTGGTAGCGTGAATCGCAATCTCCGCAAGCATGTCAAGCTGGGAGGTTTTTCCATGGCGCGAGACGCGGCCGCTGGCTGAAGCTCGGCCGCTCTAGGGAGCGTTTTGTGCGGCGAAGAGAGGTGAGCAGCGGCGGCAATGATGCGGGTGCGTAGCCCAATGGCACTAGCAGGGGAGGTCGGCGGCGGACATATATACCACCAGCGGAAGCGAGCGTCGAAGAAATGGGCGACGCCCTTTCAACCATAGTAATACGCCCGTATCCACGGTCTTGGCGTGCATGTAGGAATAAAATGTTTCCAAACTTACATCTTAAAGCAAAAAGGTTGTAAAAGCTGTACAAAGTTTCATGGATATCCGAGAACTACAATTGTTATATTGGTGGTTTGTCTAGCGAGGTCACTTAAAAACATTTAATTATCAATTTTTCAATCTTTTTTTGAAATTGAGGCGTAATTTTCCTTTACAAGATAATGTCAAATCAAAAAAACTTTTTAAGCTAGAGAGTTTCATAACTTAGTAAGATCGACAATTCTTATTTATACGAGCAAAAACTAGCTTCGGCCGCATGGCCTAGGGCTAGAGCGACGTGTTTTGGCCGCCCACGAACCTTATTGGGACGAGGGGCACGGACAAAGTTCTTAAAAGCCCCGGTAAATTTTTTGGCCCGACCCGTCACGAAATATTATATTTTTTTAGCTATTTTGTAGTGGAAAAATCTGCTGGTAGCCCGCCCGGGCCCGGCTTGAGCCGACTCGAAAAAAATCTAGGCTGACTTGCCCAATGGGATGTCATGGGCGGGATTTTTGGCCCGAAATAACCGGGTTTTTTTCGGCCCGGCATGAAAAAAATGCTTCGAGTATATTCTTATTTTGGTTGTTTCCCCATTCGACATAGTGCTAGTGACATTGTTCACAAATCTTAGAAATCTCTCTGTAGGCCTCGGCCCGGCCCACTAGCCTTTCTTCTTCCTCGCGGCGCGCCGCTCCTCTGCGACCCCACCGCATCTCCGCCCACCACCGCGGTGACCGCCCTCGTTCCCCCTCCCGCTCTTCACTCACGCATTTGCCGCCATGGCGTTGTTCCGCTTCTCGGCGCCGCGCTCGCCATCGCCGGGAGATCCGAGCTCGATGCCCCCGCCTCGGCTAGCGGCCAACGCACCTAACGCCGCCATGGCGCCCATTCCCCACCACCGGGCTGCCTACCTCCCCGAGCCGTAGGACATTCTATTCCCGGGGAAAAGGTTGGTTCGAGGCGGGGGGTAGCGCAAGAGAGGCGACAGCGGTGAGCTTCGGCGTGGGGTTAGGAGTTCGCACGCAGCGGCGACCTCGGCGTGGCCATGCAAGGAAGAAGACATTGTTGCCGCATCGTCGTCATCTTGGGCCGAATGTGTTGGGCGGCCCAATTGGAG